>JWIV01000057.1:657575-914451 GCA_000966865.1 Fusarium sp. JS626 | reverse complement strand
CCCCCCCCCCCAGTACCCCCAGAACACCAATCATCCGCCGACCTCCACATGCATCGTCTTCCAATCAATGATTGCCAGCCCAAATCTGCGCTGAAAGCTCACCGAGAGGCCCCAGCCATTCATATTTGTTAGACAGACCGACTTGTTAACACTCCAAGCCAGTTATGCAGCCGTATTCGGTCGGATATCGACTATTCTCAGCTGGCTCTGACTCTCTGACTCCTAATCCGCCACTCCAATGTAACTATCCTCATTCGTCTTTCATAGAATAGCATATTTGTCCTACTCCCATTGTCCTGTTACCGGTTGTGCGCTGGCTACTGCTCCACCATCAATTATCCACCGCATTTTTCCCAACAGTTCACGACGACTTCATCCGCACATAGCCCCCGGCTTTACCCCAGTATCTATGTCTTTTTCACCCGAGGCCGCCTTTTTGTCATGCACGTCAGCGCGTGATCATTCCAACAGAGGTTGACAGGCGCGCCCGTGGTGTGCTGTAATCCCGCACATGGCCGAGTTAAACTTACATGTCAGTCACTATGATTGCCTTGGTGATGCTCTGCCTCTCTATCTGGACGCCGTTTCTTCATGACAAGTTCGAAGCACCCTTCCAGGACAACCTTCAACAGCTTACAAATTCATCCTGTCACTCATGGTTCGTCAACTCCTCCGACTGGCTGAATGTGCATTGCGCAAGCGTTGCTTCTAGAACCATGTCATGTCAATGTTGAATGCATCCGCCGGCACATGTCTCACATCACAAACATGGAACAGCTTGATAGACGCATAAATTCATAGATGCATACAAGTGAAGTGACATCTTCACCTAATAAGGGTATAATATCAACGCTCCAACCAACCCAACCCAATGCCATGAGGCATACCGCGCTTCTCCTGCGAGAGCTTATGTGCTTGCTAAACCGCCAATTTTATCATGTACTCAATTAATCAACCATTTTAACGGTTTGGAATCCCATTAAATTCCTCTTCCAAACCGAACATCAAAATCCTTCAAGACACTCATTATGCTTGCTGCTTCAACCTCAATAGGCATCATTGCACCAGGGGGTGCTGGTCGAGTACCAGGTCTCGGAGTTGCCTTGAGTTTGGGTAGCCAAGAGCCAATATCATCCGCAGCCTTGGAAAAGTTGCGATGGCTGGATAGTGTTTGGTATGCCTCGGCACAGCTCAAGCCTAGACTGGGCAGGCTTGGGAGGTTGATCTTCTCCGGTTGCTGAGGCTGTTTGGGCTGGGACTTGCAGCAGCCGCCACCAGCACCCTTGCCACCACAGCAACCAGAACTACCGTCTTTGCGGTTAAAGTTGGCGGCCATAAGACGACAAAAGAGTCCAGACTTAGGATCAGCTTGACATTGAGCGCAAGAGCCAGGTCCGTTAGGTCCACAGCCTCGACGCTCTGCGGGTCTAACTTGTGTACGGCGGGGGAGCTTCACAGCTCCATCGGCGGTCATCTCCATAGCAAGCATAGGGAGATCATTTTCTTCAGGAGGAGGGGTCTGGACCTGTTGAGAGATGGGAGGAAGGGTATCGTTGGGAGTCATAGCAGGAGTTGCCAGCGCAGCATCGGCGCATGCACAGTATGTACCCTCGCTACAGAAGCCGCATCCATCTCTGAATGGCATGGAATCCATGGAAGGTAGTTGAGAAGGAGTAGAGAAAGCTTCCTGGGTAGCTTTGCGGGAGAACATAGCTGTATAGTCAGTCTCCACAGCAACTTGGCCAGAAATAGAGCGATGCCTCTTCTCATAGGATACATCTGCCGACGGTGAGACGGGACGCTTGAGGGCCTGAGTTTGATCCAAAGCCTCAGCTGCATCGTCAAGACATTGACAGTTCGAGGTGAGAGTGCACTTGCCACAACCGTTGACGGCGGAATTCATCACCTCTTCAGCACAGGCACAAGGTCCATTGGGAGAACAGTTGCCACAGGTAATGGTAGTCTCGGTTTCATGCGGGTTTATGTCGAGTGTCTCTGGAGGGGAGATGATCTGTGAGATGGAAAAGGAGTGGCCTGATTGACGATCTGGTCTTCCGTCGGGAAGACTGTGTCTTGGTGGTTGGCTGGTAGGACTGTGAAGTCCCTCAAAAGGGTGCTGAGAACTCATGCTTCGGGATTGGAAGTTTGAGTTAAATACTCCTTCATCAAGTCGACGTTTAAGAGTCTCAGCTTCTGTTTCAACCCGGATACGATCCTGTCTCTCCCGGTCAAGCATGTTTTCAAGCAGCAAGCATCGAGACCGGAAGGACTGGACATCAAGTTCAAGTTCGTGGATCTTGTCCTTGAGTTCTGACTCATGTTTTTCCTGAACCTCACGTTGCTGATCAAGTTGTTCCTCGAGTTCTCCAACCCGAGCAGCCCTCCTCTCTCTGAAAGCCCTTTGAGCTGCGCGGTTTTGAGCCTTGCGCTTAGTGGGTGGTGTATCGGTAGCAGGCTTCCTGCCAGGCTTGGGCCTTGGAGGAATCACCCATTCTTTAGAAGTCATAGACACCTTAGGAGGCTCCGGGGGAGCCGGACTGGGGCTGATTACGGACGACATGGACATCTTGTTGATGGAGGGAAGAGCAGTTCGCTGCTGAGGTTGTGTGGGTGGAGGTGGCTGCCCACTCGGCTTGATGGAGAGTGGCGTCCTGTGGCTGTGGGGACCGGTTGTGGCTGGTGAGACAGGTCCTGGTGCGACCGAAATGGCACGATTTTTTATTCCAGTAGGTACAGGTGCAGCAGCAGGAGATCCAGCCCCAGGAGATTCAACCGACTGTCGAGGAGATGGTCCTGACATGATGAAGTCGACTGGTAATAGATGTTGTGTGGTTGTGGCGGGCTCGGTCTCTATCGGTCGGTCGGTTGGGCCAAATCGGGTCGGAGTTCCGAACGGTAAATCTCAACAGTCAAATGCAATCAATGTAATTGCCGTGATTGCTTCGTTATTGTTTATGAGGTTATACCAGAACGTTTCGTCAGTGGTGGTTGTAAATTGGTGCGACTGCTCGATAGATTGATAAGATTGTTTGGATCAGTAGCTGACGCAGCTGCGATTTGACAGCTCGGTACGATCTCGGCTTTAGTCTCGGTTGATTGATATGACTGGCAGCCAGGAAGTCAGATTGATAACGCGTGTACGAACCCATTCGCGTATACACAAGGAAGTCGCAGGGATTTAGATCAACAACCACAGCACATTAAATGAGGGGAGAAAGGATAGCAAAGCTGGAAATTAATCGCGGGGTGTCGCTACTTTTGTGCCCCGACCGCAACCGACGGTTGGGAAACCAATGGTCCGATTCCAGGAGACGATAGTGGGTCTGATCAGATTGATAAGATTTGATTGATAAAAGTTTCTTTGCCGTGAATGCGCCAGGCATGAACGATGGCACGCCAGGCAACCGTTTGCATGTGGGCGACCCCAGAGATGAGGGTTTATCAGATTGTGGCCGAGTTAAAGAGCAAATTTTCTCGTAATCTGATTCTACGGCCAGGTATTTTCTAGGCATCAAGTTTCATCAATGGACTCGAATCAGTCATAGGTTGGTGGCTCCGCAACGCCTTGACCTCCAATGTCGTGACTCCCCACCCGCACGTAACCAATTGTGAACCCTTCGAACAGATTGTCCAAACACAATTCTTAACTCGGGCATTTAATCAGCAGGAAATGGTTCATGTTTGGCGATCTTTTCCACGGCAGTTACCGTGACGTCGCAGGATGTTCGCATTCTCGTCATGATACAACAAAGGTAGGATCATCAGGATGATCTCCAATAGGTGTTGTTTGTTAAATGGATTTTCTCCGCCGAAGCCCCTTCAATACATGGGGCTTCACCTTGCTAAGTTGTCCGAGGCTCGGTCTTACCTGGAGTAGGACGGCATAAGTCGGAGTTGCAATAGCGAATCCGTGATCCCGTAACCATCAGATAAGATCCGGTCAAGATCAGTTAGTGCCGATCACATGGTTCTCTCCGATTTCGCTCCCAGTTGGTAACTGTTCCAAGATGGTTTGTTAACACAACTATTTTCCCCAAGAAAATGATCATAGGCGGCTATTCGAATGGGCAATTCATATTGTTCCGGGGTTTTAAGACCGACCACATGACTCTCAAGTCCTTTTGACGAGACTATGTCTAACACTTACTAGAACCTCGCATCCTATGGATAGCTAACAATTTCACAATTTAATTCTAAACATTCTCAGTAACCCAAGCTTCAACTCGGCTCAATAGACGTAATAAATATCCGCTTCTCCGACTCCATTCTAAGCATTTTTGCTTCCGCTTGCCACATGGGCGTTCGACCCTGGCTTTTAGTGTTACCATATCCACTGAGCTGAGCAGTTTGACTATTCAGCGAAGCAGGTCTAGATCAGAAACAGCTCTCGATGGCCAATTAAATCGATGTCGTCTCCGGAACTTGAAATCTCATATGGTGTGATCTTGGCAAGTGGAATATTGAGAATACTAACCAAGGTTGTGAGCAATAGTAGGGGGTCCAACATGTTGACCGAAAAAGCGTTGATTCTGAAGCGGTTTGTTGCTGCCAAGCTCGTGTTCGTGTTGCACCAAACTCTCATCAACTTTGACCCACCTCGTTGGATACCTATGTAGAAGAGTCTATTCTGTAGAAAGGCAAAATAACAATTCAATTCACATAATAGAAAAAGTTGAATTTAAAAACCGCCTTATTCTCCAATTTACTAGACACTTGCCTTTAACATGAGAGACCTGACTGTAATTCCACAGATCCAGGTCTATCGATAAGATAGCCAGACCGTTGCAAGGCTAGTGCCGCCGAAAACCACCTGTTCCGTCACCTAACGGTAGAGCTCCTCCACCAATCCGTGCCACCTCACCTTTAGTGTTATGCATATCTAGACACTTACTGTCTACACCACGTTAACGATACCACCCACAATGGCCGCTGCGCCGGACCCTCTCGCCAATTCCATGGCCGGCCTCGGCGTATCTGCCTTCACCCTCTCCGGCTCCGACTCCTCCTCCGTCGACGATGATGCTCCCCTGCCTTTCCCTAAGGCCCTCCCTCGCGCCGACTTCCTCGCTGAAGACTTTCAACCCGCCGCCTACCTATCTGCTTTACCACATCGTCACCAAACACTCGAGGACCTTCGGTCAGATCTACGCGACCGAAGCGCTGCTATCAGCTCTGAGCTTCTCGAGCTCGTTAATTCAAACTATACTGCATTTCTTTCACTAGGCAGCGAACTTCGTGGTGGCGATGACAAGGTGGAGGATGTCAAGGTTTCTCTGCTAGGCTTCCGGAGAGCTGTGGAAGAAGTTAAAACGAAGGTCTCTGAGCGCAAAGAGGAAACAAACATCCTCAATGGAGAGCTACGTGGCGTGCGATCAGCTATTGAGCAGGGTCGAAAGTTGATGGAGCTATCCGAGCGTCTCGCCGCTCTAGAAGAGAGGCTTTCCCTCGATAGCTTGCCAGCCGATCAAGATTGGGACGAAGAAAGCGAGGACGAAGAAGAAGACGGAAGCTATGGAAGTTCATTGACGAGATTGCTTGCTTCGGCTCAAGAATGTAGCCGTATCACAAAGCTTCTCGAATCTCTGAACCCTGACACACCTTTTGTGATTAAGATGGAGGAACGCTTGACACGTTGCAGAAACACGTTGCTGCTGGACTTGGGCAACGCTCTAAAAGAGGCCAAGAAAGCCGGTGTGCAAGGCCAGGACAGAGTACTCAAATGCCTCGCTATATACAGAGTGCTAGATGCACAATCGGAGGCTGTCAAGGCACTCCGAGGCGGTTGAGATATCACTATAAATGAAACCTAATGATACCCACGACCGCTCACAAGGTCTATTCGATAATATGACATATGATACAATTATACAAGCTCAAAAAGCTATTTTTACATGATGCTTGACAATGCCTCGGGGGTAATCTGCTCCTCGGCGTCCTTCAACTTTCCATTTAAGCTGACGCCCGGTCCGTTAGTTGTGCTGAGGATAACCTCGTGGACCTCTTTGTGCACCTCCTCTGAGATCTCTGCACACTCCGCCTTGACCTTGCTCAGCAACACCCTGATGTTGTTCTTGAGCTGGTCAGGCGAGTAACCCAGCTGTCCAATAGCCAGGCGGATAACACCCTGTCTCTCACGGTAGTCGGCAGCACCAGCAGAGTCTCGCATGGACTTGACGACATCGGGGACGATTGTTCGCATACGCTTGCTGGGCATAAGGCCCTTGGGGCCAAGAATCTTGCCGAGACCGGCCTTGTTCATGGCAGATTCGCTGGCCTCGTGGCAAATGAGACGGTCAAAGTTGATCTGCTCCTTCTTGATAGCTTCGAAAAGAGTTTCCTGGCCGACAGCTACGGCACCTGCAGCGGTGGCTTCACGGGCGATCTCGCTGCCCTCGGGGCAGATAACGGCGATTTGCCAATCGCTCTGGACGGGGTGGGGTAGTCGAACACTGTTCTTGATGACAGGGCCATTACGGGCGGTCTTGAGGTTGATGTGTATTTCGTATTTGATCGAAGCGGGGGGCTGGCCGACCTCGACGGCGCGGAGGACTCTGTGGGATGTTAAACTCCTGCTAAACTTGATGGTCTTGGGCTCCCATTGGGACTAACCTCATAGCCTCACATAACGAGTATTGAGGAAATTCCCTCTTGTTCAAGTTATGTCGCTTAAAGTCCTTAGGGAGTGCCTTCTTCTTCTTTGTCGTCTTCTTGATACGGACTACTGAGGCTTGTCGAACTTGTGCGGCGGCCGGAGCGAGGAATTTCGGTATCGTAGGAATGGCCGGTCGAGAAGTCTGGAGGAGGGATAGCCTGGCCATTGAGGCCAAGCAACGGTCGATTGGCGCCATATTACGTCGAGATTGAGAGTCTGGCGGACCGGCCCTTGATCGTGATATTGGAGATGGCGCAAAAAGTAGAGGTTGCACCAACGTTTGAAGTGGGCCTGGGATGTTAGGCGCCATTTCTTATCGATAAGCAGCACCGAGAATTAGGAGTGGAGGGGTCAATCATTATTTGGGTGGTCCTTTGCGAGACTGAATTGAATGAATGGAGTTGAATCAATTAATTATACTCCTATCAACTATTTACAAGGCGAATATATCTACATCCAGATGCTAATCTAATCAACACAGACAAGAATGTCCTTGAGCTTGTTCAGGACAACCTTCTGCTGAGCAGCATCGGCAGTGGTCTTGTCACTAGCATCTCCAACACTAATAGAAGCATAACATCCACCCTTGAGAGCAATCTCAGTCTCAGTAGGAAGACGATCATCACCACACCACTCAGTATCACGCTCAGACAGTAGACCAGTGTTGATGCGTGTCAGCACCCACTTGAACTGGGACGCATCAGTGCATTTGCCCTCAACCTTGGGGAAGTTGACGTTGAGGTAGACGTCCTTGGGCAGGTAAGGCTTTCCGGAGTCGATGACCTTCTTGACGAGGCTGGTGGCGAGCTCGGCGTAGACCAAGCTGCGCTGGGGGACGGGGTTGGTGTTGAAAGCTGTGTTTCCGCCAGAAGCTCCAGAGAAAGCAATGGCTGGAATACCAACATCGTGAGCGGCATAGCAAGCAGCGCCGACGGTACCAGAGAAGGGGACTTGAAGCCAGAGGTTGCTACCGACATTAGGACCAGCAACGGCAAGCTCAGGAGCAGCGCCATTCCACAGACTGGGTCCAAAAGTGTCGATACCGTATTTCATTGAGGTAACAGGGAAAGAGTTGACCCAGTTGAGATCAGGACGCTTGGGATCCGATCCAACAGGGCCGCTGTTAGCGGGACAGCTGTTGTACTGGCAAGCCGAGGTGCGGTCTTTGGGCTTTTCATCCCGAGAGCCTGGATGATGTTAGCTTTAAACGCGGTGATGGCGCATTCAACTTACTGCTTCCTGACTTGTTCTCTGCAGGAGCTGAGAGGACGACATCGTAGCCCGCGCTGTTCAAGGCGTCGTTGAAAGTGCGGACATACGACTCAGCCCAGCCATCATCGTTGGACTGTACGATTCTCACGGCCTGAACCGCGAGAGGCAGGATAGCGACAGAAACGAAGGACTTCATGATGATTGAGATGCTGAGGGAAAGGATGTGTGAGCAACAAGGGGACATCTCAAAAGGAGTCTCGAAACTTTATATCCCTTTTCGCATTAATCCATCCCAATATCAGTTTCCTCTAATCATGCGCCGTCCAATACATCCTCGTGAACCGAAGGTTGCCCCTAGCTCACGTCCACCAATCAGCGTCTGCATTGCCCTCCTCACCAGCCTCGCATGAACGTTTGAAACCCCCAGGTCACCAGCATCGAGCCATCCACGTGCCGATCAACGGAGCTAATCAGCGAGGGCACAAGACAACCTCTGGCATCCATCATTTCCACGTTCGCAGCTCAGTGGTCAGTAGCCCCTGGACGATGTGCCTTTTCATGCAGGCACGCTCAGGACGTTTGTGTGTTTTGAGCCAACGGCCCGAGCCGTTATGGTTTTTTAAACTTTAAGAGAAGACTCGGTCACTACTTTCGAGCGATATGCAGGTGTTGTCCGGGGTTGCTATCGCGAACTGCCGTAATCGGATCAACAGCCGGCGCCGACCCGGGCGGAAGTGGAGAAAGGTCCGGACTCGTTTTTGTAACAGTAAACAAAAGGACAATGGCATGTGGCTTGCAATAATCCGCGCATAGAAGAGTACTACCTAAACAATCCCGACTATTAAAGGGAAAGTGATTGAAATCTCATGCTGCCTAAGCGTCTTGGGATGATGCGTGATTTCACTACTGAGGATATGCTAACCTTTTCACTCCCAATGCACAACTAAATGGCTCACACAATGATGGACAACATCTTCAAGGGTTTTGAACTTCCGGTCCTGTTATCTTAGTGTCAATAAAAGCCTATTGCTTTTCACTACACCTTCTTGGACTCATTTATATTACAAAAGCTGGGTCGTATCATACCCTACAGTATAATGAGTGGAAATATTGTTGGCCCCGGAGTCAACAATGTTCAGATTGATCAAATGGGCGCAGTTATACATAATTACAAAAGAAGCGTCAGATAGATTCTTGGATTTGTATGACCAGATTGAGTGTAGTCCTGCCTGGCGACATTTTCATGTACGATCTACCAGATTCACGTAACGCGTCGTCGTATTTGAGTTCAAAATGTGTGAGTTAATAAATCTGGATTTATCCCACTTTATCGTGTTCTTATACTCAATTCACTGTAGATTCTTCACCCCTGGTCTAGAACCCATTTTACTTCTAGATACTGACCCAGAAGTTGAACAAGTTGCAACCCAGCAATGCTGCGACCTTCTCGTCTATGCTGAGAACCCCGATCCCCTTGTCTGAATGTATGTATGTCTGCCCACACGCAAGCGATTGGGCACCAAATGTTGCCTTAGGCTTCTAGCAAATATACGTTCCGAAAAGGTCTGGCTATATGTGTACAGCTAGTCGATGATGTAAAGCCCATCGAGATGTGGCTACACAATCGCAGGTGCTTCAAAAGTCTGCTGCTTCTAGCCCTTCGTATGTGAAGCGAATGTGTCTCACAGACTCGATTGTCGTTACAATAACCAGTATGCACCGAAAATTTCCATGCTGGCTGCATTTCCTGACATCCAAGCCAAGTGCAGATTTTCTCCTGCCCGCAACATCATCTAGGCAGAACCAGCGGTCCCGGATAGCATGGTCGAAAAAGCTGCGCAGTTGACTGTGATTTCCATCATGTCCAATGTAGGAGACAAATGATGCGGCCATGTTTAGATCGAAATTTCCGTCGTTAAGTACAGTGAAGTACCTAGCCCGGATGGCCAGGTCGCCCATGTGCCGATCGAATATGGTCTCCTCATCAGGTAGAGGTGAATTGGGTCGGCACCTCTTGCGTGATGGCTCATGTTCATCCCTAACATGCTTCACTTTGGTGGTTGTAGTGTGAACACTCTTGACCTGATCTTCAAAGACTTCTGGCACGGATTGCTGTTGAGCTGTTTGCAAGATAGTCTCCAGTTCTTCACATCGCTCTCGGCTCTCTTGAATAATCTCGGCCTTCTTTCGCAACTCTTGAGATTGTTTCAGGATATGGTCTCGGAGCAGGTCGATCTTAAGGTCCTTTCGTTCCGATTCTTCCCTTTCTTCGTCTGCTGCTTTCTGCTTCTCTTTCAGCTCTAGGCGTAGTGTGCCTATCAAGCAAAGGTCCTCGGCCTTTTCTTTCTCAGACTGGCGCTTTGCCACTTCGCGAGATTCGCATTCTTCCCGGCATGGATCAAGTTTCGAGGTCTTCTGAGAGCTGCGTGTTCCGGCTGGCTGCTTATCGTCGCTGCTCTCCAGCAGATCGCCAGCTCGCTGCTCGCAATGTATCTGGCGTTGAAGACGGGAGAACTCGGTTTGGAGATGAACAACCACATTCTCGAGACGTTTAATCTTTTCGTTGCTTTTAGCGCTGTCCTGTTCTTTGAGTGCTGTGGTGTTCATGCGTCTGGTGATAGAGTCGACCTTCTGCGATAGTTCATCAAACTGCTTCTTCGTCGCGAAATCGCGAAGGCTAGCCTGGATACCGGCAGCCGCTACTTCGACGTGGAAATGGCCATCCTGATCCTATTCGGATGACTGACCACGGTGAGCAGGTGTTGCAGTGCCTCTGAAGTTTCTCGACCTGTATTTGAACTCCTGATCAGTGAGCTCATCATTAGATTCAACTTTCTCGAGGTAGGTTGAACCCCGGTTCTGACCCCCGGATCCATCTTTCATCTGTAGCCATTCCCTGCGACCACTTTTTCTTGCCTTTTGCATTGATTTCGTCACAGGCTTGAGCTTGTGAGTCTTTGACATAGAAATACTGTCGGGATCGCGCGCCATTGTAGGTAGGGTCTCGCGTTGACATTCGGATACCCGTGCGTGCAGATGTTTCGTGATATCCAGTGAGTGCTATTCAAGCGGTTCTGATTTTATGTTGTTTCTCGAGTTGCGAGAGGGTCAGCGCAGTCACAGTGTTTGGGTGGAGCACGTGACTAGATACCCTTAGAACAACCAACATAAAAGTAAGAATGCGGTACTCCGCTTCGATGAAGGATTCAGTATATTGCAGTAGCCTAGATGATATCGCCGAAGTCGGAGATGGTAGTTTGGTTGGCAACGGCTTGGTAGAAGGCAACTGCGAAACTAGGATCTTATCCTGGCACCACATACCGCCTCTCACTAGGCTTAGGGTTGCTCTCTTACTACTTGACTCAATGAAGAAGGGGCCCCATTCAGTTAATGCCCATCTACGAATCCATATACTCCGTTT
This sequence comes from Fusarium sp. JS626, assembly GCA_000966865.1. Taxonomy (NCBI): domain Eukaryota; kingdom Fungi; phylum Ascomycota; class Sordariomycetes; order Hypocreales; family Nectriaceae; genus Fusarium; species Fusarium sp. JS626. Next base: position 903,166 of record JWIV01000057.1, on the reverse strand, counting down.
GGTCGGGGCGGCCGTATTTGACCAAGACTCATCATGCGATGAGTGTCTGTCTGGTGTTTGCTAGGAAATGGGTGAACGAGAATTCCGACCCCTGAAATTGTTTGCTACCGGTAAGCAAAGAACTGGCGTCACCAAATCCTAGACGCGGACTATGAAAAAGATGCAAACTGAAGCCAGAGCAAAGAACTGGCGTCACCAAATCCTAGACGCGGACTATGAAAAAGATGCAAACTGAAGCCAGAGCAAAGAACCGGATGACATATTTGCCTTGACATTATTATGCTTACACTTTGTGTGAGCATATTTGATGTCAGATTGCCCAGTTATTTACCTTCCGACTTACAGTAATTCATCATACTGGCTTGCGGCTTGGTATGTGTAATCATATCACACATTTCGGTAATCGAGTTGTCACAAGCTTCAAAGGCGATATATGTTTGGAAAACTTGGCTTAATTGCATTTTCTATTTTAGTAGCCTGTTGACGCAAATGACTCAATCACAAGACTGCTGCTATAGTAGCATAGGAAGCATTGTCTTCCGACACAAGTCATACCGTTTCCTTACGATAGTCACCTTCTTAGCGTTCAAGCACTGAAGTAAATACGCGATCAAGCCTCTGCTTGGAAGGGGCGGACTACGCTTGGGGATTATCCTCTTCCAGGCAAGCCAAAAGGTCGTTCAATAATAGCTTCATCTCTTGGCCAGACTGAAGATGGTTCTGGGTCTCGCTCTTCAAGCATCCTGTGGCCTAGTTAACTGGAGGCACTTCCTTGAGTGATCACTTTACTACATTTACCTTTCTGGGTGGTGTCTTGGAAAACGATTGATTGCCGTGGAGGAATTTCAGTTGAGAACTAGTTCTGTAGAAAAAAACAGTTCTGCAAAAGCGGCTGAACGATCGTCTGTCCACCGTCACCTCCAGGTGGGCCATAAAGGGGATCGATGCCCAAGCCCTATCTTACCAAGGGAGTGGGTGAGGTTATTCTGAGGATATTATAGTTATTTAGTGAATGGTACTGACTGGCCGAAAGTCCAAGATTCACAGGGGCGACGTTAATGTCCATACAAAAATGGAGGAACAGATATGGTAGGTTAGCCTATGGAGTACTGATATATGACATGAGACACATGGCCATGGCTCACAAGAAATCACATCAGGTCTACAAGCTCTTCATTTCTACTTCAGAATTGGGCTTCCAGTTCGAGAAAACATCTGCCTGTAATAATGCTTGCGGGACGCTTTCGTTATGTAACTGCTTTCTTCAGTGATTTGCAGCAATTCTAGTTGCGTAACGCAACTCGATTGTCAAAGGCAAACGGCTGATAGACATAGTGATCACATCTTTACCTTTGAGTACCAAGTTAACAAGGTCTCCTTGATCTCGCTGCAGTATTACCTAGTAGATCATGTGTGTTAAATGACATACTAAATCGCCATACCCAACTTGAACGCCTTCAATAAAACAAAGAGCATATACGTCCCATGACCTTCTCTAAGTGAATCGATGCCGCTCTTTCTTTTCATATTATCAGTTGACCCGACGCTTGTTTTTGTAAGAAATCATAGTAATTACACCGAAGTCGGCCATTCTCACAAAAAGCAATATCAACTATGCTGCTAAATAGGTAGGCTTGGTCAAGTCTTGGTCTCGGTCTCAACCCAGTTTCTTGGCTGCAGCTCATGTTCCAAAATTTGTTGCCATGATGACAAAAACCTTCTATCCGAAAACTGATTGTAGAAATCGAATTAGGCTTGCGAATTATCGATGGTGCGTACTCGGGTGACGTTAAAAAGGGTGCACTGCCACCACCAATTATGGGACCAAAATGTTGGCGAGGCCGCGCGGCCATCTGAGCCCTTGGCTGCATTTAAACATTGAGCATTCCCGCGCATGTATTGCAATAAATGCTTTGGTTTATTTGCGATTTGGCTTTCTGTGCAAATACCTTCTTTCTACACCACACACGCTGCAATAAACATGAGGGAAGGTCGAATAAGGTGGGCACTGGGACAATGGGGCCCTCATCCTTCCTGATCTCGGTTCCCAAGGCTTCCGAATATCAACAAGAGATGAACTCTATCAGAAGAATCTCCCAATGCCTATCGAAATCACCACGAATGAAATCGACTCCAGGAAGCCTCCAGCGTTGAGCACCCGGATGGTGAACCGAAGCCACACCTTGAGACGATTAAGCTTATTTGTGTCCAAATATGAACTCCAACCAATCAACTCTCAGCATCTCACCCACGGTTTCTCGCACCCTGGTCAATGCAGCAGATGACGATCGTTACGGTGGTAGGGACGGCTCGGCATCCACTTTCCGGTACCTGACATGCCTGAATCTGCTGCACGATTGAGGGGGGAAGTATGTCACTTGCTATGTTTGATTGGCACCGCACTCACCATGAGCCTGGGGCTTTCGAAAGAATGAAAGCTATGACACTTCACGCCGTTATCTCCGTGCTCCGTAAGTGAGGCAGTGAATCTTTGCTTCTATGATTGGCTTTTCTTCAGTTGAAGAGTGCACCTTCCTGTTCCCACAACCCCATGAAGACAAGCGCCTCCCTTTCCGCTCTTTCCTTCAACCTCCTCATTGTATATTCTGCCTATTTATTCATACCCAAGTCTTTCTGCCCAATATTCCTCCAGATTCTTCAACCTCGATTATACAGGCGGTGTGCCCATTGTCTTTATTCAACTGCAACGACGGTCACAAAGCGTTTAGCCCCGCCTTGACAGCTTCTGGCAATAACATACCTCAAGGCCGCTTTGTTCTCTCATACCATCTTTGACCTTTCCTTCGAATCCTACGGTACGCGTATAAGATTCGCGATCTCCGGCAAACCTCACGACGACAGTCTGTCTCCTTGACTGAGATTATCAATCTTATCACTTCCCTCCTACAAACCTTGCAGTTCAATGGGTCGGCATGACATCGTTGTGGATAAACAATGGATCCCGGTCCTCTCGGCCTATGAAGACTTGACCGTCACTGGTGCCAAGAATTGTTCATGAGGAGATGAAAAGAAAGTTCTTTAAGCCAGTATTGTTCTTATCGAGCACTCGGAATGTTGTCAGAAAATTCATTAATACGTTATGGCTACTTGTTCTTATCTGCATCTCTTGCAGCTCGTCCGCCAGGCTGGGGTCTCCGACGACGAATTTCTTGGCTTCAGATACGCCCTCCGACTCCCGGCTAAGGCATGTTCCCCGCCTTCTTGGAGTTGGCCTGGCTTGCAATCTTATATCTCCACTGGGCGGCCTCCCATGTTTGCAAGTCCAGGGCCATCAACTTATAACTCTACCCCATCGCTGGAGTGCTCTTTCATACAAGATTCAAACCCTCTTTTTGGAAGATGCACTCCTTAGATCCGACCTGTCTACCGGTGTGACCCTGATCATTTCGTTTTCTTGATCTCGGGTCTCGGATTGCCGCTCGAGACTGACCTTTTGCGAGCGATTCTGAATGGTAACAACTCGTCGTATCGAAAAGACCATCTCGCCATGAGGTTGCAGCAATATTGGCAGTTGCAGATTCACAACCTTATAACCCCTGCCATCCCTTTAGTTGGGCCAATTCCCCATGAAGTATCGGCCTAAACTTCATACGTCCTCTTCAGTGTCTTGCGTCGGTCGTCATCTGAAAGTTGTATCCTCTGTCAGCCGGTTCACTTCGTCGCAGTCTCAGTCCATGCATACCATGACAAACACAAAGCTATCTGGTAACAGTGTTGATCGATCAACTCTACGCTCTCATCGCTTTACTGATATTCACCCCGGGGATCTATCGCCGCTCCTCCTATCAACCTTGGCAGCCGGAGCTTTTCGGTTGGATGTGTCGAGTATGCGCCTTGGTATCGAACGTACGGGTGCGAAAGATACCCGTACTTCTGGCTTCATGGAGACGTCGAACTCAGTCGACTGGGAGTTGTGTGGGAGGAGGCCGGCGAACTCTGCCCCAGTGTCGATGGGCTAGGGACACGAAGGCTATCGGCGTTGGAATGTGAACGACGATGTTTCTTTGTGTCGGGCTCTTGGTATACACTCGCTGTTGCGAGAACCGACAATTTATCGAGAGGGTTACGTTCTGGCCTGCCCTGGCCAAGGACGAGGGCTGGCAGTGCTGGCAATACGGGCGGCTGGGGTCGAGGTTGTAATAGCGGCTGCCCCTGTTCAATTGGTAAGGGGAGTTTTGGTCCATGTGGTAATCCAGCTTTTCGAGAGTCTCTCTTGATCCCTACAACCGCATCCACAACATCTCGAGTACTCGTGCCGTTCTTTTGCACAATCTGCGGAGCAGGTAACGTTGACCTCGGAGGATCAGCTGATGGCGTCCCAGACAGAGGTGGGAGAGGCATCTTCGGTGCGGCTGCGGTAAGTGGTTGGCCTGTGGTTGACTGTGAGATGGCTGCCTTTGCGGCATCTGAAGCTGGTTGATCTGGAAAGCTTTGCAAAAACTTTTCGATGTCATCATTAGTGATGCCATGGTAACCTAGCAAAACCTTCAGTCGCGAGTTTTCAATGGCAACATTTCGAGCTGCTTGTTGCATCTCCAAAGTCGCCTCGACACCTCGACGCTCATAATCTTGGAGCTTCTTCTGCAAGCCTTCGACATACTCCTTGTGTCGTGCACGAGACCGGCGTTGGTTGTCACGAATTCGGACTGCTGATGGATTGGTCGAGCCCTCCTTCTACAGGGCTATGTGTCAGACAGAGTAACTTATTGCAGGGCGAATCGGTGACAAAGGTTCGCGACTTAGGGTTATGAACTCACATTTCCTCCTGTCATGTTGGCAAGCACAGCTCATCTGGATGCCGATCCAAAGTCTACGCTACGTCAATGATGGCGAAAGCCAGTCCATATGAGACTTGAGCTCTTCTTGATGAAGGTCACCTTTTGACATGCCAAGCAGGACGCGCGTTGATGGCCGAGCACCCAGTTCTTGGCAAGGATCCATGTCCTGGACGGTGCAGATCCAGCCGATGTCAAGAAACGCTAGTGTCAGCGATGTTTAAACCAATCTTCAACCATGTCAACCCTATCACAACTTCTTGCATTACGAACTCTTACGTTATTGGTCTCTATCTTTGAGGAACAATGAGGAGACTAACCCAGCTGACAGTTATTAGCGTACTCTACGATTGCCGATGATCAACGACCATGTGCAACCTATTGCAAACAGCTCAAAATTGCCAGCTACAAAACGTTGCCAACGGGCCAGTCGTTTGTGGATACATTTGTCGAATTTTCTACCCTAACCTCCCTTGAATAACGTCCGAATCTTCCAGCGAAAGGTATCTCTGATTGCGGGATTGCCCAGACGCCTAGAGGCCCCATATTTCTCAACGCATTGCTGGCCTGGCAGCTGCTGCGCCACGGCCTCTCGGGCCAGCCGACTGCCAAGCCAGCCTCTCGGCTTCTTATAGCCGGCCAAGCTGCAATGTTGATGATTTGGGCTGATGAAGGGCCATAGGGGATGGTCTAAGGAGAATTGAAACCAATCCGCTCGGAGCAAAGACCGCTATGTCTAGGGTCGGTGAGCTCAGGCACAGACATATCAATCGATGAGTCTAGGCCCTGATTTGCCAAGTCCACAAATACAACTTCCCGCCTGGTCAAGTTGTCACTGATGGCTTGCCCTTCGTCAAGACAGTCTCTCAAAGTTTCCCGGCCGTCAATATAACATCATCAAAATTCTTGGCCTTTAACGGAATCGAGGCGCGCATGCTGTATCGGACTATCAGCCAAGGAAGCTTTACAGGAGCTTCCACTTATCGGACCAAGTAGCAGAACCCACTATCGTCAAGGTCAGGAGTCGAGACCTCAGCAGCCAAGACTTGGCTCCAATCGACAAGTCTGCCTTTATTTCATTACTTGCACAAGGTGGCTGTGTGCGTGCCGACTTTTCCTAGATGCACCTGCGGTCCCGCTTGGCAAGCTCATAGGGTATTACGACGGCCAAGAACAACTTGTATGACCGTGTCGCCAACAATCACGGTGGTTTCACTCGATACAGGATTACGTGGATGTGGGAACTCTGATACCCCACGGAGATTGCTTGCTGTGAATAAACAAGCGCCTACAACCACAGCCTGGATATATGGCATCTCCAGTAGGACTACCACTTTATGACTATCCCCACACGCCTCGGCAGTCCTTGCAGTTCTTGGCCGGGTATAGAGCGGCTAGAGGATTCAACTCTGAAGCATAAAATTTAGCTCCAAGCTGCTTGATTGTCATTCGCGCAAGCGTATTTGGGCTGCATTACTCCGTAAGTGGCATGGTGCCTGCGTAACTTTGTGTGGTTAAATCATGCCGTGTAAGCCTTAACTTGGCTGGTATACGATCTTCAAAAGTCCCGAGTCGACCACGTGGATTTTATTCACATCAGCTCATCGGCCAACTGGGCAAATTTGAGGTAAGGTCGATTTTTGTTCTATACTAGCTCAACATCTGGTCGTGCACAATTCGATTCATTAACTGTGTGGTCCTTATCTATCCCTGATTCAGGGTTTGGGGTATCATTATTACGCTTGAAAGAATCCTCATCTTATCTCCCTCCCACCTATAACATTTGTGCTACAACCGTTTTCCATGTCTTGGCGTTGTCTCGTATTTCCACTTCTCATGTCGTAGCTTACTTGAAAAGTCGCTTTCCATTGCGGGTAGAGAATCGCTCAACACCGTCACCCTGCTGTGCATGCCAGAGCTGCTGCACTCCCACACCTCGACTTTCTCCAGACAGTCTGTAGCGACGCCAGGCCTCGCGCAGATGGTCAGGTCGCAAAGGGCCGCGCTTGAGATCAATATCCTCCTCAGCTACAGCAGGGTCGTCATTTGTTGATGGGGGTGGTGTTGGCAATTCGCTCTGCTTTTCTCCTGCATTAATCCATTCGCCCTGAACATTGCGGGCTGCCTCGATGATTTCGCCGGCAAAGAGCTTGGCAACGGCCTTGACAGCGGTGCTGACATTTTGAGGTACGGATTGAGAGACTGTTGCGTTGACAACCTGTGAGCGTTAGTATCAAGTCTTTGCGAATGTAAAGATGCATACTCGTTTGACGACGCTATCGGCAAGCTTAGCTGCACGCCAGAGCTCGTATCGGTTGTACTGTTGTGTATCGAAGGCCTCGACAAGCATAGCACGTAATCGGATCTCCTCCTGCTTCTGCTCCTGTGTTCTCGCTACAACGTCCTCCAAGGCCATCTCTGCCTTCTCGTCATCTTCGTCATCGTCCTCCTTTTCGCCGCCTTGGCCACTGACGGCGGTTGGGGCACGTCCTCCGACAAGACTGGGTGTCTGATCACTGGCATCGTCCTGCTTTGCATTCTTTGCTTTGCGGCCTCGCTTCTTTTTAGGCGCGCCGCTGGCAGTGGTGCTGACGGCACTGCCGCTCACATGAGACTGGGCATCCACAGAGGGAGAGCGTGGATAAGGTGAGCGAGCTTCGGGGGGAAATGAAGTCTGTCGAAGAGGATGGTTGGCAGCAGCTGCTGCGACGGCTGCCTGGGATATGTTCGATGGCTTGCGTCGTTTGTTCGGTGGTGCGCTGACGTCGAGGGTAGACTGGCGTTTCTTATTGGGAATCTGGGCGGGTGACGGATAAGGCGGCGACATGCCCGATGGTGAGGTAGCGTAGGGCGGAGAAGCCATAGTTGCAGGTGTCGAGTTGGAGATGCAACTTCGAGATACGGATGCGACGAGATGCTGAGTCGAGATGGTGTTGTGGTAAATCGTAGGGTGACAATGACACAAGTCGGTCCTTGGATATGTGTATGCACAGCCGGGGGTTGGAAACAAGTGCTTGAGCTGTAAGGAATTCCGGCAAAGGTACGTATTCGATATCGGCGCTTCGCAGTCGCACTTGGAGATGCTATTCACGGCTTTCGGAGGATGATCCGGCACGCGTTTCTCTCCCGATCGGACGTGACGGATTCATTGTCCAGTCACGTGCACAGTCACATGATCGGATCCACGGCGCCCGCCCGTTTTATCTCCCACCCGAGTTCAGTGCAACACTGCAAATGAGACAAGGGACACGCCGCAATTGACGTCAAACCTTGGCACCTGATAAGATAAAGCATCTTCGCGTGCAAAATAATTCAACTGGGCGAAAGTGTCGTCCATCCCCGCGAATCCCGTGGCCCCTCATATTTTTCGGCTCTCCGATCCGGCCATTGGATATTTGGACCCTGACTCGAAGCAGGTGCCCGCGCTGATTCTCGTCAATTATCGTCCGTTTTCCTGTTGCTTCCTACATATACCTTGGAAAGCATCATTCTTCTTGTCTCAATACATCATTTCCATCTTCAGTTCCTCCTCTAGACAGAGCTTACACAATCCTACCAACACAATCTTTGTAGCTCGCCACCATGAGCCCCTCCGAAGACGGCAAGAAAAGATCGCAGGACGTCGCGAGCATCTCGGGCTCTTCTACCAGCAGTGACGATTCACACCGTCGTAGAAAACGCCGTGAGCGCAAGGAGAAGAAGAGAAAGAACGAAGAGGCCAGCGCCAGCACCGTCCCAACTGTCAATGGCGCAAAGCACAATGCTCTCGCTCAGCGTCGCAACAGCTTGGCTAAAGCTTCGCGAGACCCTCGCGATGAGCCTCTCCCCAAGAAGCGCCGCTCATCTGCCGTCCCAGAGGAAGGCGCCGTTGTGAAGCACCGATCTCCTAGCCCTGTCATTGATTTCGATGGCCTCAGCCGACCTAGTAAGCCACCTCTAACATGCATTCGCAACACCTGCTGACATGATTTTAGGTCGCGGAACCCGAGAGCGCCGAGAGGAGACGGAAGAGCAGCAGGCTGAGCGATTGGATCGCATGCGAGGTGCTGTGCGCACTCTGCTTGAGTGTATCGGCGAGGATCCCGATCGCGAGGGTCTGCTTGACACACCTTCGCGTTACGCAAAGGCGCTTCTATTCCTGACGAAGGGATACCAGGTCAACGCGCAAGACATTGTCAATAATGCTTTGTTCAGAGAAGGACACAGTGAGATGGTTATTGTCAAGGACATTGAGGTTTTCGTAAGTACCAGAATTCTTAATCGCAAACACTGCTAACAAAGTTCAGTCTCTCTGCGAGCATCATCTCGTGCCCTTCACTGGCAAGGTACATGCGCCCGACATCGCATTTTCCCAGCATCAGCTAACCTTTCCCCCCGCAGATGTCCATCGGTTACATCCCTAACGAAACCGTCATCGGCCTTTCCAAGCTTCCCCGAATCGCCGAGATGTTCGCCCGCCGCCTGCAAATCCAGGAACGTCTGACCAAAGAAGTCGCTCACGCCATCATGGAGATCCTCAAGCCCCAGGGTGTCGCCGTCGTCATGGAATCGAGCCATTTGTGCATGGTGATGCGCGGTGTCGAAAAGACAACCACTAGCACAATCACTAGCTGCGTCCTCGGCTGCTTCGAGCGCAAGTCCAAGACTCGCAACGAATTCCTCAATCTCATCGGTATCAACCGATAAATACAACCGGTAAAAGGTTGGGACTACGGTCCGAAGCAATCCTTCAACATGCTTATGATGGAAAAACTTATAAGCCTATGAAGAAGCATTCACCATGTATAGGAAGGGGGCTGTTCATTGGATAACCACCCATAGAGTACCATCACCTTTTATTACTTCATCTGCATTTTCGGCGTTTACGGTTCGGGGGCAGATTTTCTCCTTCGCAGGGCGGTTTTGGGACACACAAAGAAAAGGCCATTTTTTCAACATTTTCGGGTCTAAGTTGTCATCAAATATCTTGGAAAACAGGCGGGTAGAGCGTTTATTAGCCATTGTCCCATTAGACGTCCGGGCTCAACGCCCTGGAGAAAAAAGAACTTTCTACAATTGAAACAAATCAAATTTGCTATAGCTGAGCTTATGTAGCTTTGTTTCACTTGAATCATCTGAACAGCAATGAAGAGTAAACGTTTACGACTATCATACAGTGCCGCTTGGACACGGACGGCGCATCTCGTACATACTAAAGACCCTATTAAGAAACACTCAATTGCATTGACCTTTGACTCCATTTCCCTCTGGTATTTTTAAGCCGAATGAGAACGCCCTCCGTCAATAGCAACCCCATATAAAACTACTCCCCATCTAATAATGCATCCATACCATTTCTCTCATTCTCCAGTGAAGCTGTGGTCATGGTGATATCTCTCCCCACATCGTTTCTCTTGTCGTCTTCTTCATCCTGGTTCGTCATCTCCTTGAACATTTGGTCCACGTGAACCTCGTCTTGCTTCATCATATCGTCGTCTATTGGGTTAGACATGCGTCTCTCGCCCAAGGAGCCATGTCCAGCGCTCCAGACATTTGGACCCCACATCTTCTCAGCTTGCTTTCTGCCCAATTCGGTTCTTGATAGGATTTCCAAAGCCTTGTTTTGTTCAGCGTCGGTGTGGAAGTTAATACCATCCTCTTGGCCCTGCAGAAGTCTCTCCTCCAGAGACATCGATGAGTGATCAACAATCAACTGCGGGCCACCAGCACCTAATGGTCCGGAATGGTAACCGTTACCAAGATTGATTGAGTTAGCCCTGGAATGGCCTGAGGACTGAGACTCTCGACGATCTGAATGGCCGTGACTGGTAGGGCTGCCTTCACCCATTCGGGGGTAATAACTCGATCCATACCCAGTTGCCAAGCCTGTTGGGAGACCTCCCGGGTTAGAATGCGTTGCTGCTGCCGCTGCGGCTTCTGCATTGGCTGCCTTTCGGCGCAAACTGTTCGCCTTGCCCTTTGCGTGTTCGGGAAGATCGTCAGGGTTGTCGACGCCATACTCGACCAACATCTTTTGAAGCTTTGTCGGACGGGGCTTTCGTGTGCTCCGTGATTGTTCTTGAATTGGCGGGGCTTCAGGGGCCACAGGACACCATTTATGTAACTCTTGACGGAAGAAATTTGTTTCATGTGTCAATAGGACTTCGGCACCTTCGATTTTGCGCAGATAGAACCTCTGCGTCTCTGCTTCTGCTTCCGTAGACAACAATGGGTTGCAGTAACGGGCGATGTGGTGTCGGAAGTTTTGCGCGTTTTCGATAATCTTGGAAAGGATCTCCTCTTCCTCAGGTTGGAAAGGTAGTGTCGTCATCTCTTCCGCGAGTGACAACAATTCCTCCAGTTTAGGTCGCGATGCGTCTCTAGGAATCTTCATCCGCCAGTCGCAAATTGGACACGTATACTTGTCGTCTTCCTTTACCTTACCACGGGCAATTTTAAGGCATTTGTAGTGATACCTGGCAAGGTCAGAATTATACAACACTTCGTGCGAGCTAACTTACCATTCGTGGCACATCTCACATTCAATCATCATTCCCGCCTCGACTTTCCTGCAGATGCAGAAAACTTGCCGAGACCGACTGTCTTCCCACTTGCTAGAACCCGGCTCCGGGCTGACTTCTCTCGAAACCGGTTCCCCTGGCATTCTAGGCGTGTCATGCTCAATGTCGAAACAGTCCATGTTGCGCTCTAAAACATACTCCAAATGACTTTTCAGGATATGGAGCGGTGCGTTCGATTTTCCGAAGAGTTTCTTGCCTTTACGCATCCAGTCCTCGTGACGTTTTCGTTCATTCTCGAGGTCAATGGTTCCCTGAGGCTTTGAGTTGAGATCCTCTAGCTTCTTCTGAATCTCCACAACCTCAGAGTATTTTGGTCTTTGGCGGAAGTCAGGGTTGCGACAACGATCTGTTATGTCGAGTATCTGACGGTGGGCTTCGCGCTGTTTGTGAAGTATTTGGTCAACGGCGTTCAGGGTCTCCTGCGACACCGGAAGTGCGTTGATCTGCACTTGATTCGAAAGGGCTTCGAGCTGGGGGTAGTGAACAAACTCAGCAACAATGAGTTCCTTTGCCTTTTTCTCCCATTGCTGTCCCGCCATCATCTGCTCTCGGTAGTAGGTCAAGTGGTCGTTGTAAGGAGGAATTTCAAGCCTGTTACCCTCTTCGATAAGGTCCTGAACCTCCTTAAGGGTCATATACACTCCTCGATTGCCGCGTGCCTTTTGGTTCCAGCATGATTGCTCCAAAACTTTGGACAACTGGTCAACCTCCGGGGTGTCCACATTGAAGCCACGCCCTTCTTCGAGAAGTTCCTTGATCATGTCGGTTGTCAAGGTGGATGCGTTCTTCAAAGCTTGTGCGGCATTCGTCTGGAACTGTTTGATTGCTTCGGCACGCTCTTGCAGCTGCAGAATCTCCGGACAATCGAAGCCAATATGCTCAGCTTCCTCCAGAAGCCGGTAGATGTTTGAAACGTTCCGGGACTCTCTCTCCTTTTGGTCTTGCTCAGAGCTACCGATCGACTTTCGCGAGCTTGATTGCCATGCCTTCTCATTCTTGCGTCGATTCTGCTGCTTCCTAACAGTGTAGTTTGTTGCCTCCTCCACCCAATCATTGCATCGATTGACGAATTCTTGCAGGATAGGTAGCGAAGGGAGGTTGTAAGGAATACGCTCACCCTCATGAAGTGTCGCACGCAGTGATTTGAGAGACGGTTTAGCTTCTTCGTCGAGAAGTTTCTCATACTTTTCCTCCCACAAATCAGGAGTCTGTGCCTTCTCCATCACTTTCTGGTATATCGCAGCCATGTCATCATCCGCTTTCCGATAGTAGAGAACGTGTCCCTGGCCTTGAAATCGTGCTTCCTCGGCCATATCGCAGCAAGCATGATATCCCGCGTGGACTAGGCAGAGAACTTTGCCCGACTGCGTACATTTGAAGCACGAGAGATACGAGAAAGCCTTGCAGTAACTGCAACATTGCTCGTCTTCGTCCTGGACATCCTCGTCTTCTATCGTGACTGTCAAAGAACATGTATCCTCGCCTCCGACGAATTGGCACTTATGTGATGCCACATCCAGATGTTTCGCGACAAGTGCTTGCCTCTGCGCCGCCTCCCGTTTGTGTATCCTATCCAGAGCGGGTGCTAGCCATTTTGCGGTTTGAATTGTGAGACCTGTTGCTGCACTTTCTGCAGCGGTCCACAATAGCTCGTCGTGTGAGAAGCAAGGTTGTCTTCGAAACATCTGCAGTCGTTCAACACCAGCAAGTCCGTAAGGTTCCCAATCATGAGGGGCGAAGTTGACAGCCTCGTTGAAGTTGAATCCATGATTGAAACCAGCATGGTACGCTTGAGGGAAGGTGATGACAAGCTGCCCGGCTCTTTGGTCGAGAGCGTACACACGAACGCCTGCTTTCTTCAACTGCTCAGGGGTCAAGAGTGTGACCAGTTGAAACAGGAGATCTGGTTGCGTCTCAAAAAGTTCAGGCACAGCTTCCTTCATGGCATTTTCGAACTTTTCCGCGTCCTCGCCTGGGATACCGTACCACGTCTTGGTTGCACCGAGGTGCTGGTAGTTGGCAGAGTAAGCGTAGTGGTCCTCGTTGTGCCAGCAGAATGTGGAAAAGATCATGCCGACATATACCCAAGGGACTGTCATGCCAGAAATATCGGACTTGATATGTCTGAACAGACTCTCGGGATGGAAAGGGAGAACATTGAGATTCCAGGGATCAGTGGCATATGGATTGCTGGGGTGCCTTTCAACCGTTGGAAATCCAGAGCCGTGAGTAGTACAATGAATGTCAGCTCCGTACTCAACTTCGACCGTTTCCTCGAGGTCAGCAACCAATCTCCAGAACTCTGTCTCCACGTCTTCTTCGGTAACAGGTCGATGACAGTTGAGTTCTTGATCAAAGGGCATCTTCTTCTCAAAATAACCCTGCTTGAAGTCGTTCGCCTTTTTCTGGAACTGTCTAAGAGAGTAAAGTCCTCCCTCCTCGAAACCGAACTGACCGTCTCCAACAAGACATCGTGCGCAGTTCCATTCAGTATCTGGCTTTCGTTTCAATGGTGGGTCAAGGCATGCTGGATGGTAGGAATGATCGCAGGATTCGCAAACGAGCAGAGAACCGGCATCATCGCCTTGTCCACAGGACTCGCATTTCTGTATAAGTTAGTATCGCGACCTCTTGGAGCACAATTCGACTTACCTCGCCCGGTGGTGGTGGCTCTTCGCGTGGAATTCTTGGCACCGAAGGACGGAATGGCGTCATGTGCGATCCAGCCACAGTGGGGACAGCATCTGTAGAGTGTTAGTCTAAGGTCATGTAGCCAATGATAAAACAGGATCGGGCATCTCAGCTAAATCCCTGCCTCTCATATGCACCATCGGAAAGGGAAAATGCTCTGCATTTGCGACAATGAAGATTGACGATAAAGAAGAGAGTTCTGATAACCAGACTTGCCTTTTTTTAGTCGCTTGCTGCGACGGCTGTTTGCCGCCTCAGAGTCTTCTTTGTCATTATCCTTCTTCGCCGAGTCGGACAAACTTTCGCAGCTTAACTGTCGCTTCAATGCTGTGGCCTTCAGAGCTGATGCCCGATTGTCTGGTGTGTTCTTTGCTGAAGAAGTGGGACTGTCAAATCGTTTGGGATCGGGCGTGAAGCTTTTCGGCTCACTCGTCGCATTGCGATTCGCGCTTGTGAAGCCAGAATTCATCGGGGTAAAGCCTCCTGAGTTGACTGCAGTAAATCCACCAGATGTAGGTGCTTGTGAAGGATGGGGCGGAGCATCACTCATTGGAGTGTCGCGATCTCTTTCAATCTTCAATCCGCTTATACTAGCTTGAAGAGCATCAGAGGCATTGCGCGCTGGAGAGTCACCCCTAAGACTGAGAGGTGTATTGACATTCGATCGTTTGACTGGGGTTTGCGCAGGGCTTGGGGTCAAAGGCCCGCCATACTCCTGCTCCAGCTGCTGATGAACACCAGGCTTCGCTAGGCGGAGGTATTCCTCATACGGACAGAGCCATCGCTGGAAGGAATTCTTGAGCGAGGTCGATAGTGAGGACATAATCTTGCCGCTGTACCCCAAATCTCTCCCAATCTCTGCCCATTTTTTATGTTTGCAAACATTTTCAAAGCCGCCCCTCGACTCAACTGCTTTCTTCAGTCGATAAAGGTCAAGTGGCTTCTTGTCCACGTATGGTAAGCGATGAAGATTGGTGCCGTGTTGTTTGTGGAATTTTGATAGGCCATCAAGATATGTTAGATTAGCACGTGTACCTGCGATGTGTGAGTTGGATTTCGAAAGTGGTCAGAAGAGGGTGAAACACGTACTCCCTTCCACGGAGTTCAGCTCTTGTTTTCGAGTCCTAAAATGGAATTTCTAAACAATTAGCACGAGGCACCAGACAAGCTATCGCGCATTTCAGATAGCCTGGAGAACGCGCTGGGAATGCGCTAAATTGTCGCACCTCGGTATCAATGGCAAATTCGGGATTCCATGAATCCGGTGGAATAATCTTGCAGATGCCAAAGTTCTTGGCCTCGGGGCTGATTTTTCGTAAATATTCGAAGGGATCCCGCCATTCTTCTTCGGTTGGGCGATATGTGGGTGCCTCCTTCAGGTCATGGGGGCGACTCTGCTTTGGTTTTGTTTCCCTTGCTGCGGTGGGCTGTCCACGACGTTCGACCGAGGTCAGGTCCAGAGGAGCGCTCGTGAGCGAGCTGAGGGGTGTCTGTGGGTTGATCGGATGGTAGCCGTTGGAGTTCACCAAGGGCTTCGGTTTTGAAGAGACGCCAGCTGTGGCACTGGGTGAGCTTCGAGAACTTGCATTCGTGCCGTTGGAGATCGTAGGGACTACGATGCCGACTGTCGGTACTGAAACCATGGTGAAAGCGGGTAGCGTTGAATGCGATATTAGCGACTAATTGGGATGAACGTATTCGAGGTATCGATCGGGCGTTACGATTGCGCGGCGTGCGTCGACTTCATACTCGGGCAGGCCGTATCATCAACAAACCCAAAGCATCGCAGACTACAGGGTCTCTAACGCGACGAGAACCAGGCTGTATGAAATGGTGACAGGAGCAGGAATACACGGTGGTATCGTCGGGAGATCCGAGACCTGACTGTAAGTTAATTTCATCTTATACGTTGAAAGAACGTTATCGAGGGAGCATGATGATCCATATCAACTAATACGCAGAACAGGTTACTCACGATCAAGATATCTATATAATAATATTGGATGTGCAAATCCCAGTCAATATATCGTGAACCTCGAGCTAAAACCAATCGCAATCGATGCTTGTGGTTATAGTTGAAGTCCGACAATTCAACTCGGGGCGTGACGGTTGATGCCGAAAGGAAGAACCGAGAGTAAAGAAGGAGCGGAGGGTGAGGGTGAGGGTGTGAGTGGGAACAGAAGTTGGGAAGGTGGATGGGTCGAGGGAATCCTAGATCTTGGAGGCGCGAGCGTCTTGTACCTTTTGCACACAAAGGGAACGAGAAGGGACAAGGGACAAGGTAGCGAGGGTCTCAAGGGAAGGGTGTGGCAGGAGGCTCCTGGCTGGGGTGTCAAAAGAGTTGACCGTCCGGCTTACAAGATAAAAAGAGTTAGGCAAATCTCCAGTTGAGGGTGGGTGATACTGCTCAAGTATTTTTGTCATCTAAGTCAAGGCGGCCAAGTTTTCTGATGTCCTGGGTGGTAAGTGCGCGCCAGAATGGATGGCAGCGGGCAGGTACCTCTATTTAGCACTTGCCTGGCGCCAGGTACAAAGTATCCGCCGCCTCAAAGTCACTCACTGTACGGAGCAAGGCCCGGTGGGTTCGGACCACTAAATACAATGGTTGTGGGAGTCTTTTTAAACAACAATGACTTGTGAATTTTAACCAGACCAAGGGTTTATCTTTACTCAATATCTGCTATCCAAGCAATGTTTTACACACCAAATCAATGCTTTGTTGGTCGTCGCAGCCTTGAAAAGCACCGTCCTGATACAGGGACCCGAAAACTCATGTGGCGGACCCACTAGCGACGACATCCGGCCGGTGCCCCCATTACCGAGAAGCACATCGTTCACGTCCACAAAAGCAACAGATCCGAGACAAAGGCTGGGAGATATCAAATTTTGGGGAAGTTGGGGGTTCATCCGTCATGTTTTTCGTCGGCGGCATATCGCTCTCGAGCTTATTTCCGTCAAACCCAAAAACATAAACTTTCGCGTCAATGCCTGCAAGCTCCAGGGAGGATGCCTCCAGCCTTGTGAGGCACAAGCAACAATATTGTGATCTGACAACAAATGGAAGCTCAGTGTGCAGTCAAGTACGGAGTATCGCAGTCTGACAGTCAACAATCGATTATCATACGGCCACGTCGTCATGGAGAAGGAGGTATCCGAATGCGGCAGAGCATGGTGACATTGAGACCAGTCACGCGCTGACTGGCATCATCATATTCCTTGTCCAGTGTGGCCGCCTTTGTTTTGTCCCGCTCGATGGCCCCTAAAAAGTCTACAGTCAAAATGCGGGCCCAGAAAATTCTAATCTGATATTGAACTTTCAATGAACAGGGGTCAGTTAATAAGTGGTCGCTACCCAGCCAATCACGACCAGATGACGTTCAGCTCAAAACACCAGGGTCCTGGTCAGCAAACTCATGACATGGGGAACCCAGGGCAAGCGGGTTACAAGTTACAACTCGCAGTCAAATCGCACACTACCACAGCCCGTCTCTTATATGGGATTAGTCTGATACTGTCTCAATCATCCAGAAATATCTGTGAAGGTATCCGTAGAGGTGATAAGATTGTACTCATGGTGGCCTAGTTTCAGGTCATCAATATTACGGTTCGGCTCAGAAAGCACAAATCACCAACTCTGGTCGCGAGGGAGGAGTTAAATAAAATCATATCTTCGTTCAATTGATGAAAACTAACATCCACAACATGAAATGGCGGTAGCTCAAATACCGTCTAACAAACAGCCAAAGCGGGTATCTTCCAGCCAACGCCTAAAACAACGCCAGACCAAGCCGATACTTATACATCTTCTTCAGCCTGAGCTTCAGCCGCTATCATCTTCTTTGTGCGACGTGGCTTTTTCATTAATTTTGCAACCTCCTTTGGCCCTCTCAGACGAAGAGTCAACTCCTTCATCATGTCACTCCAGTTTATTTTACCACCACAGCTGGGACATGTGCATGAAAGTGGTAGCAATGCACCCTTATCTTCACCTTGAAGTGCATGTTTGCTCCAGCAGTCGATATGACCCATGGCTTCACATCCGTTGTGAGGACACATTGGCTGTAGTCCTTTGCCTGACTCCAATGCTTGATGGCAATGCACACAGTCTTCCTCCCGTTCGAATGAAACGATGTTCTGTGCTTTCTCAACGTAGGGTTTTAGGAGTGCATAGTCAAGAGGCAATGCATGAATACCCCAGGGTTCGACTGAGTCCCCTTCTGGTGCAAAATCTGTGGTGATCTTGATACCCTCTCGTGGTGTTGCATTGATAGATTTGAGTCTGCTATCCCAAGCCTTCTTGGACACATCGGCAAAGAAGTTCAGGGTAAGTGGCCAGCGTGCAAAAGCCGGCACTCCGAGAAGCAAGTGAAGATTGGAGACGACAGATTTGAGGCTGTGAATAGGCTTTCGGGGCTTTCTTTGACCCTTTTTTCTAGGAGCTCTGGCGGTTATCCGTTCCTCCGATGAAATGTGCGTTGTCAAATGAGGGTTGTTCAAAGCCCATCTGTGAAACTCAGTCAGCAAGAGATTTGCATTTTGCAACCTCGACTCACTCAAATTTAAGAGCCGCAATAGAGCTTGGGAACCCAGTTACTACAATGATCATCTCCCAAGGCCGTAACGAGTCTTTTGCCGTTCGTACAGCACCTCCACGAGCCACACCATTGTGCTGGTTCAGACGCCTAGGGGGATGAGGCGTCGAGCCTACGTATATCGATGCATGGCGCTTAGTTGAACGGAGAACGTAGACCGCGTAGAGAGCTGGTATAGGTCTTACAAGCTGCGACATATCTGGGATGGGTGTTGAAAATTGGTTATGTTTATTAGATGTGAGCATGTGTTGGAGGGGCGATGAAATAGTCATGACTAATCAAGTCATGATGTCTCTTAGCCCCTTTAAGGTATCGCCATCATTTCATACGAGTAATGTGAGACTGATTCCATCGTGATCGTATTAAGCTCATGAATTCCCAAGAAATTCATGTGTACATAGTCTACCCGTTTGCACCAAAATAGATATAGCCTACAACAAACCCTGCTTCTGCAAATCATAGTACACCTTTTCAGGCATGACATTGCCCTCTCCGTCCTCCATCTGTACTACACTTCCCTCGTCAACACGAGTTCTCTTCTTCTCCTTCTGAATCTTATCCCACAGCTGAAGGGCCTCTTCGATACCAATGATATCCCTGAACAGCGTTGTGTTGGTAATGCCCAGACACTTGAGACCATAGATGTGTCGCGCTTCGTTGAAGTGCTTGTCGAATGCGCGTCGGCCCATGTATACAAAGTTTCCGCAGATCTCGCAGGGAAACTCTACACCCAGACCGTGAAGACGGTACAGCCAGAAAGGAATAGGTTTGCCGTCCCAGGCAAGAGGGAGTTTGAGAGGGTTGTAGATCCGCTCCTCGCCATCTTCGTCCTCGCCTTCGCCGTCCTCTTGCATCTCTTGAGGTGTATCGTCGGCGTTGAAGAGGTTCTCCAACTCCTGCGCGCGCTCTCGCTCGGTCATACCCTGCTTGCGCTCCACGTTGACCTTGGTATCGCTGCGCTCGGTACTCATCGCGCTGGCCAGTCGCTTGACCCTGTATTCTCGGTCTGCTACCGCGCGCTCTTTTAGTCGTATCGCTGAAACGTTCCCATTCAAGGTGCCATCAGCGGGGGCTGAGTCCTCCTCCTGGCGTTGTTTCCTCTGCTCTGCCGCCTTGACATGTTTTCGCCCTGTGAGATGGTTCTTGTAGACGTTTTCATTCTTGAACTCCTTTTGGCAATCCTCACACCACACTGCATCTGGTGTGCTGGTCTGCGCGGTGGCATTTGTTGATGCCGCATCTTTCTCCCAACCCTGAATCTCGCCCTTCTCCCACGCCGTCTCGAACTCGTCATCGAAGGATGTAAGAACCTTGTCCACGTTTTCCAATGGTCGTGTTCGTCGCATGAAGCTCTCGAGATAGTCTGCTAGCTGACCAACGTACTTGAAGTACTGATCTGTCAACTTGTGAGGTCGCGTGACGCCGCCATGTCCAGGGGCGAAGTTGTCGAAAGTCTCAAGGTATTGGAGATATGTGAGTCGTCTGACATTAGGCAGGTTCAGGTATGACTCGTGAGAAGTGTTTAGATCGAAGAATCGTCCGTAGGCTTCCTCTCCGGAGAACAAGGAGTCCACGATGGATGGTAGCGGCTCCCCATCTGGTCTCCTGATCTTGTATCGCTGCTCCGAGTTCTCTGCCTGCTCGCCGGGGTATCTTTCGTGGTGATCACGGACTTCTTTGAGTTGCTTGTAGAACTGCTCGAATGGGTCTCCAGTACCGATTTGTTGAATCTCTTGTGCTCGTACACCGTTTTCGTCTTTGTAGATATCGAGAAGATTGCTTGACTGGATTTGGATCTGATCTAGTAGTTGAGAAATCTCATGGTCCCTGTTGAGGCGATCACGGATCTGAACAGTTAGCAGGTGATTTATCAAACATTTGGAGCTACTCACATGTCTAGGTTCGTCGCGAATGCGATCAGCAATACCTTGTTCCAGACGCTCCAGATCCTCATGGATGTAGCGCTGTTCTTCGAGAACGAGCATTTCGGTAACTCTTGCGATACAAGTCACTAAAGGGTATCAATGGGTGAAAATAAAAATCCACAGCTGATGGGTGATTGATGAATGTCAAGATGAACTTGATGCTCAAAAAATTGCGGATCTTCTGGTCGCGAGTTTCAGTGGCGTTCAGGCGCGCATTGTCGCACCGAAGTATATCCGGCGCTGCGCGTGCTACATCTTTGCTCTAAAAGTTCAAGGCCAAAACTTTGACCCCAGAAAACCCCAAACTTCCTCGCGACAACGTCATTTTGTTCTTTCCACAATTTTCTATCAACAACAGACGCAATCATGGCTGAAGGTGCAGGAGGAATTGACCGCAAGGCCGATGAGAGGATGGAATTTTCCACCTCAAAGGAGGTTACGGTCCATCCCACATTCGAGTCTATGTCGTTGAAGGGTATGTCGCAGCCTGTGTCTCATGATCTAGCTAACAATATACAGAGAACCTCCTTCGTGGAATCTATGCCTACGGATACGAGTCACCTTCCGCTGTTCAATCTCGAGCCATCGTCCAGGTCTGCAAAGGTCGCGACACCATTGCCCAGGCCCAATCCGGTACCGGAAAGACAGCTACTTTCTCCATCAGCATGCTGCAAGTTATCGATACCGCTGTCCGAGAGACACAGGCTCTGGTTCTGTCACCGACACGAGAGCTGGCCACACAAATCCAGTCCGTTGTTATGGCCCTGGGTGACTACATGAACGTTCAATGTCATGCTTGTATCGGTGGAACCAACGTTGGAGAGGACATCCGCAAGCTCGACTACGGCCAGCACATCGTCTCCGGCACGCCAGGCCGAGTAGCAGACATGATCCGACGACGCCACTTGCGCACCAGACACATCAAGATGTTGGTCCTCGATGAGGCCGATGAGCTTCTTAACAAGGGATTTCGAGAGCAGATCTACGATGTTTACCGATACCTCCCCCCTGCCACCCAGGTCGTGGTTGTCAGCGCTACTCTCCCGTACGATGTGCTCGACATGACCACCAAGTTCATGACCGATCCCGTTCGCATTCTTGTCAAGCGTGACGAGTTGACCCTCGAAGGTCTCAAGCAGTACTTTATCGCCGTCGAGAAGGAGGACTGGAAGTTTGACACCCTATGCGATCTCTACGATACCCTCACCATCACGCAAGCTGTCATCTTCTGCAACACCCGCCGCAAGGTCGACTGGCTCACAGACAAGATGCGCGAGGCGAACTTCACCGTCAGCAGCATGCATGGTGATATGCCCCAAAAGGAGCGTGACAGCATTATGCAAGATTTCCGCCAGGGTAACAGCCGAGTGCTCATCTCGACTGACGTGTGGGCTCGTGGTATTGATGTGCAGCAAGTCAGTTTGGTTATCAACTATGACCTGCCCAGCAACCGTGAGAACTACATCCATCGTATTGGTCGTAGCGGTCGATTCGGTCGCAAGGGTGTTGCTATCAACTTTGTTACTACCGAAGATGTGCGCATTCTGAGAGACATTGAGTGTAAGTCCCCTAATGAAGGTGTATCATAACGAAACTGACTTTTTAGTGTACTACTCTACCCAGATCGATGAGATGCCCATGAACGTTGCCGACCTCATTGCTTAAGCTGAGAGTCGATGGGATCATAATGATGTCTACTCAAGATAGTAAAAGAACGTCGCGTCGAGTGTACGTGGAAGAGAGCGGAGGAAGGGGGCCGTGTACTATGTCTAGTAAGTCCACGGGTCTCGTTCAAACTCAACCAAGACTAATCTCCCAGATCCAAAAGTGCAGCAGTTAAACAGATTGTCAGAAGCAAATCGAGATGGGGGTATCAGTTCAACCCTGAACTGAAGGCTTATAACAAAAGAATCAAACAATTATACTCGTACCGCTTGTGATCCGGTCTTATCGCTGCTGTCGCCCGAAGTTTCCTAATCCGTTTAAGCACCATCTTGATGTAAGTGGATGCACCAGCTGTTGATTGGGCTTCTGACAAGCCGCTGACCCCTGTAAATCTGATTCAACCCCAAACTCCAATTTTAACGTCCACCCTCTTTGTTTTAAGCAGTCATTTCAACGTAACCACGAATTTGTTACGTGATGGATTGTTTATTCTGATCAACACGAGATCTTCCCCATGGGGTAAATAGATTGCGATAGTTTTGAGTTCATTGTGATATCCATGCGTATCGCAATGAGCTGCCAAATCCCAGCAATAATACGTGAGCCAGATGGAGGATAGAAATGTTCGAGAACAAATTGACATGTATAATATTAGTTCATACGATCTAATTCTTACCTAAATGCAACGGCCATTATACCCGGGCTTATACGAACATGTTGACTCCAATGATAGACAATCCTTATCAGCTCCAACACATGAGGAAAACCCGCCTCCAAGATAACAACCCCTACCTGATTTGCGCCTAGGCCAACCGTTACCCCGATCTATCCTGTAATCGGAACCTCCAACCGACAGCGCTATACTGTAAATAGCCTATACTTTGCAATTATTGAGAATGCGGAGGGCTACACTAGCGCACCGAGATGCGAGCACCCTTGTGCAGCTCGATATCTGGGGTAAAGATAAGTGACACAGATATAAGAAGGTCGACATCTCTTCACAATGGACCACATACATACCATCAATCATATACCAATTCCAATTATCACTTGGTTTCATATCTGCCAGAGAATGCTAAAAGCCTTTCTACTCTCTCAACCGACCATCGACTCAAGCTCTGGCGTACCATGGAAAAAGCAGCACCAATGAACCAGGCAGAACGCGATGCCCTCGACCTCGCAGCTCTCGGCCATGCCGAGGGTCTCTCCCGTAAATTCAGCATGCTGAGCATGCTATCCCTCGCCTTTTGTATTCTGGGCACCTGGGCCGTCTGCGCCCAGAGTCTCGCCACCGGAATTCAGAATGGCGGACCAGTGACTTGTCTATGGGGACTTGTCCTTGTTACACTATGCAACGTCGCCATCGCCATGTCGCTTGGAGAGATGTGCTCTGCCATGCCAACAGCGCTTGGGCAAGCGTTCTGGGTGGGAAAGCTATGGAAGACGGCGACTGGACGATTTATGAGCTACATCACAGCTTTTATCAGTGTCATCGGATGGTGGTGTCTTTCTGCTTCGCAGGTCGCTTTCATGGCCGAGTTCGTTTTATCCATGAAACTCATGTTCGATCCCGAATGGACAGGAATGAATAACGGCTGGGTTCTCTTCCTAGTTTACACAGGAATCAACATCCTGTTCACCTTTGTTAACTACGTTGGATGCCGCTCAGAAAAGTTTCTCCCCTATTTCAACAACTTCGTCGCCGTTGGATTTGTCGGACTCTTTGTCGTCTTCTGTCTCGCTCTTCCTATCCTGGTCGGAACCAAATCAGACCTTGAATATCAACCGGCCAAATTCGTGTTTGGAGCTTGGATCAACGAAACAGGCTGGAGTGATGGTGTGGTTTGGTTTCTGGGGCTTGTTCAAGCTGCATATGCTTTGACTGCTTACGACTCTGTTATCCACATGGTTGAAGAGATCCCGGCTCCTCGACGAAACGCCCCAAGAACTATGGTCATGGCTATTGTCATGGGTGCTATTTCAGGTTTTATGTTCTTGGTTGCTTGCCTATACTGCATCCAAGACCTCACTACAACGCTAGATCCTCCCTCGGGCTTCCCCTTTATCGAACTCGTCCAGAACATCGTCGGTCTCAAGGGGGCTGCTGTTCTGATCGCTTTGTTCACCTTTAATGGTTTTGGCCAGGGCATCTCGATCGTCACATCAGCTTCGAGACTTACCTGGAGTTTTGCCCGTGATCGAGGTCTTCCCTACGGAGATTATTTCTCCCACGTTGACCCCTACTGGCAAGTCCCTGCACGATCTTTGATTCTCCAGGGAGCGATTATCAATATCATTGGCCTCCTGTACCTCTTCTCAAGTACCACTCTTTCAGCCATCTTGAGCGTAAGCACCATTGCTCTGACAATATCATACGCGATCCCTATCGCTGTGTTGATGGCCGTTGGCCGGGACAAGTTGCCTTCCGGAGGAGAATTCGGCCTGGGCAGATTTGGACCAGCGCTGAACATTATTTCTATCATATATACTGTCATCACGACTGTGTTCTTCTTCTTCCCAGGATCGCCAAACCCGGCCATAGCGGATATGAATTTTGCTATTGTGGTGTTTGGAATCATGCTGATTATAGCTCTGATTTTTTGGGTTGTTAAGGGTCGTAAGACTTTCTTGAAAATCGAAGACTTGTCCGATGATGTTCTTTATGGCCAGGGGGAGGACGATCAGTCAAGACCGGTGGATTTCTCTGAAAAGAGATAAGCTTGAAAACAGTTGTTCACTAGGTGTTCACGAATGATTTAGCAAAATAACATTTATAGGATTAATGTGATACATATACTTACCTTGTGGTATTAAATCAACTTAGTTAACTCAACCCTTGAATGTGGAAAAATTCACGCATCTCGGGCTCCCAAATTGTCTTTCCTCTTGCAAGGTGCGCCCGCCAAAGCTTTTCAGATGTCTCATCATACTCCTCATTTACAGCCTCTACCAATTGGTCCCACTTGCCGTCTTTGACATAAACCTGCAGACCCCTATACCAACCAGCTTGTTCATGCCTAAAACTGGTCTCATTCTTCTTGATAAGTAAATCAAGTAGAGCTGTTGTGGCACCAGCGTCCTTTTCTGCCATGGCAGAGCAAACTTCCTTCAGAGTTGACATAAGACGCTTCAAATCTCGGATTAATAACTTGAAATAGAGTCTGATGAAAGCTTGTTGATCATCAGGGCTTGGACGTCCATCGACTACTATTTGGTAAGGTTCTGCCAGGAACCAATATAAGCTCCCAAGAGCAGTCGTTCCGAGTGTGAGATCTAGCAGTTGGGGATCGATGTTCTCCAGGTTTTGCTTTGCAAGGTGGTCGATGATTCTGTAGTCATCGGTACGTGCAGCTGCCCAAAGAATATTTTGGCGACTTGAATTGCTGACGTTCAATGACGCGCCAGCACTGATAAGAGTGTTGAACACGGTGACGTTTCCGCTCCATATCGCATTCAAGATTGGTGTTGCCCCATGTTTATCCCTCGCTTCCAAGTTAAATCCCCGAGTTCGAAGATGGTAGAATATCTCAACAGTTGCCTGCGGACTCGAATCATAAGAGCCTGCAAGGACATGCAGACAAGTTTCATTGTTGCTGGTGAGCTTTGACGTAGACGCTCCAGCATCGAGTAATAACCAGACACATTTGGAGCAAGGTCTCTCTATAGCATAGTGCAGCGCAGTCTGACCTTCGTCACTGACTTTATCAATCCAATGTCGACACTCCTGGTACTCCAGTAGCTTCTGTGCTATCAACTCGTACCCACTGAATGTGCTGGCCATCAGAGGAGTACAACCAAAAGCATCTCGGTGGTTGATATCAGCCCCGGCTTGTATTAGTTGCTCGAGTCCCTTGAGGTTGTTGTTAAGTACTGCAGAGTGAAGGGGAGACTTGCCTTCTTCGTCAAACTGTTCAATGGCCCATGGTTCCTCTCGTAGTGCTGACATCACATCGCCTTTCGCTGCGGCTATGTGAAGTTGGGTCAAGCCCACATCGTCCCAGTCGTTGACAAACGCCATTACTTTGCCTATCGCTATGTTCAACCTACTCCCAGATTGCGATCCGCATTTCTCGATATAGTGACCGGTCTGTCTGTCCAGCATCAGCAAAGTTAGATGCAACCTTGCCCAATATGAACGAACCTTGGCAGTCCCTGACATGGTAGGATATTCTCCCACAGCTTCAAAAGAATCTCAATACTTTCTGGACTATAAGATGCCACTGCTAACTGTAAATCATATGAGCTATTGTTACTTTGGCAGAGACTCAATTTTCTTACGGCCAACAAGCCTTTACCTGACCCAACAGTGTCGTCTGGGAAATACACGTATCCTTCACTAAGACGAGTTTGCAACAAATGAGGGTACTTGATAGTCTGCCAATCTGAGACGGGAAGATCCCTTGCAGGGCGCAGGGCGAAATTAATGGCCTGCCCACGGTATGCTTCAAATGAAAGGATACCAGACCAGAGCCACTTTGGGAGATGATACTCGAACTCAACACCAGAGTTGGATCCGCATGTCCCTTGGCAAGAAGTTGGAGTATCTTTGTATTTGACGAGCCATGATCCCAATAGGGAACTTGGCCATGTACCGCCGTGCTTTAGTCGACTTTTGTGGCAAGTTCCACATGTTCGCGAACCAAGGGGTCGAATTGCCCTCACGCTTATGAGGCTCTCTTCTTCGATAGCGACAACACTATCTTTACCAGTATGTTTCAACGGTAGACTCGACATGTCAGCGACACGTTCCATTATTTGACGAGATTCTTTAGGTGTTTGAGGTAGGCTTTGAACTGCGTTACGGGTTTCTTGTGTGCAGTATGTCAACTGCTGGGTGACGCGGTAAAAGAGCCTTTTGTCTGTGTAAGCATGTGACGAGAAACTCCAGAGAAACTTACACTTCTTGTCGCACATTCCCTCTGTCCACCATAGAAGAAACTCGAAATGTGATAGCCATGTGAAGGTTGGATTTTGTAGCCTGTGCTCTTTGGTAAAGCTCTTCGATCTTACTAGCCTCAGAGAACCACTTCACCTTATTTGTATAGCGCTTTGGATCATGGAGCTTGGTAGAACACGAGTATTTTTCCACAATTTCAGACAGTTCTTCCAATATCTCCTCGAGTTCCTGTGTTGTGAATGAGACTAGTGGATGTTCTGCTGTTGTTCCAACGAGCCGTTGCGCTGGCATCATCAGGTCGGTCTGCTCCTTGGCCTGTAGAATGAAGTATTCAATCATGAGAATCTGTTACTGAATTAGACGAATTACTCAAAGAATGAATGGTGATAGCTTGCCTCTTTTCTCAACTTGTTGCACCCCTTCGTCATCCTGGAGTTCTGCCGCAAGAAGTCGACAGCCTTGAGTGTCCCTTTGACTGCTTGCGCTAGAGCGATAGAGCTCGCAACAGCACCAAGAATTTCGAGACCTGACATCGCGGAGATGATGCGAGTGAGTAATATGATGACAAGGTTTGCAAATTTCAAATGTGTGACTGGAGAGTAAGGAAAAGTCGGGCGGGGTTTGATCAGAAGGCAAGATACTCACCAGGCTGTGCTGGCAGTCTGCCTTTCAAGGGCTGACATTCGTCCAACCAACAGGATGTACCGAGAGCTGAAAAGAATGCAACTTAAGTGCGCCCAGCGGTTTAGATGGCACTTTCATTGGTCATACATTAATCCCCCATCATGCATACTACACCGAGATAGATGGTCAAGTAATTACAGTCTCGTGCAATACTTCCGACAACGAGCCAACATAACAATTACACTATTCTATACATAGTCTTATCCTGAGGTTAAGCACATTGAAAAGAGTTGACTATAATCTATATTCTCAAATAAAATACAGAATAGATGAAGCTGTCGAAACCTCTAAATCCCAATCATTGCATAGCGGATCATTTGTGACGTCCCAGTACACCCAAACAAACACTTCAACATTGCCTGCTAAGCAGGCGCAAAAGTTTACGAAACATAATTAAAAGAGAAAATATTACAACAACCGAAGAGACCTCTTCTATCCGAACATGTCCAACGTTTTATCATTTCCTTCTTATTTGTGGTTGTATCTCAACTTCGATATTCTCTTAATGAACCCTACCCGAGACTTTCAACAAATTACATTCAGGATCTGGGCAAACAGCTTGTCAAATTCGCATTGCTAGGCATATCGCCCTTGCCAGTTTTGTATTAGTATTGCTAACCAAATCCCAGTGAGATAAACACATTACGCATTATGACGTTGGGCCTCCCACTCATGGATATGACAGCCTCATGTCTACGGACATATATCGCACCACTACGTAGGTGGTATGTTCCAAATCGTCGTTAGAAAACACAGTCCAAGAGTTTCATCCCATCTCCAGCCCTAGCGTAGGAATCTTATCGTGATGCATCTTCAGCTACAGACTAGATCTCGACGCAACTCTCAGGGCACACACACCACGCTGGTACCAACAATCCCCGGAAACAGATAAGCTTCGATCTCTCTAACATCTAGAAATTATTCCATGGCCTGTGTCGACATCAGGATGGTCATTCTCAAGCCGAAACCGCTAGCCAACACCTTCACCTGTATCCGTAGTATGATGCATCCTTCTAGAAATTCTCCGTTAGTCAGGACAATCCGTATTCTGAAACGTAGTAAGAAGTTTAATTGACCAGAACAGTCTAGGTTACCGGTTCTGTGGTCACAATGCAATGAAGCGAGGAATGTTGGACGGATCATCGGAGGGAAGGTCTGTTTCTGGCCATGGCTGAAACGGCCGGGATAGCCATGTCGTCAGTTTGCCTGAAAGTCGTTGGAAGGCATCATAACGGGGCGTGCATTCTGAATCCTCAATCTGGCATTCAGCGTGATGGGTATTCGGACGGACTTCCACATGGCATGAGAAATGGGCCATCAGCAAGGGGTCAAATGCAGTTGTGCGGCACACGAAATCCCCAAAGTATGGCACAACGTGGGATGACAGGGGTGAAATGACTCCCTCGTGAACCCTGATAATTAAACGTTGTATCCGTTCCAACGACTTTCTTTCTCCCATACTGGTTCAATCCTGTAGTCCTAACTCGTCTCGTATTGCACCCAACTCCAACAAGGCTGCACCGACTCACAAAGCCCAAGCCAGACATCAACGAGCGTAAGAGTCATGCAAGGCAAACTCATCCGTAGCCCGGGGCATGACACAGACGCGGATTTGTATCTAGGACGAGCTTAGCTGAACCTAATACAGAAAGGCCGACGCCACAAAAGGGCACCAGATACCAGGCTGAATGAGAGTTTTGCAGAGGACGAAAGGGAAGGTTGCCATGTGGGATCAAAAGGCTTGTGTCTAGCGAAGCGCAATGTAATATAACGAACCCGAGCCTTGGGTAGTCGGGGAAGCAATCCGGCGACAGGGGTTTTTATTGGGAGACATGGTATTTATGAAAGCTGGTAAATTACTTACCATGGTCAGTAAAAACAACGCAGATTCTACAAGCGAAGTGTTACGGAGTGCGGAGTATGGATACAACTATCCGTCCCATACAAATCTGCAGAGTTTTGTGATAATATCGGCCAAGTATTTGTAAAGACTGCGCACCCGCTCACCCGAGTCAACGTTAGTCTTGGATATGCAAGATTGAGTGCTTCGCCAAGAACATCGCTCTTTTCTTTTTATTTTTATTTTTACTAGCGTCATAGCAGACGCCAATTGACGAATTTCCCTTCGTCGACGTTGAGTTAGCCGGGTCGTTAGAAGTATCCGTATCCGCGTCTGGAATGCAAAGACGGCACATCCAGTCAAGCCATCACATTCGCGAGCCCTTCTCCCGGGCTTCCATCCAACATCCCCTAATCTCGTTGCCGGTACCAATGATCTTCCTTGACTCTTGTCATGAGAGTTCCGCTTAGCCAGGAACAATGACAAGGATCAAGAATTCGGAACAGTTGCGGACAGGCCCCGGTGAAGCCCCAATATGGCTTGGGTCCGCCGGGGGAAGACGATCCGGGCCGATAATTTCAAGGGTCGGAGCCCGTCTTGGTACCAAGCGCATTTATCCTCTTGTGAAGAGAAGAGGTTCTTTTGTCTGCGTGGCCAGAGTGGTGGGTACTTGTGAAGATTGGTAACGAGATCGACGATGGTAACCCATGATTTCTGTGGAAAGAGGGAAAGGTTTGCGTAATAGAAGCATATCATGACATCGGTTATGCTGCGAATTAGCTCTGGAATAAAATTGTTGTGCTGTGCCGAAGCTTGTAACGTCACCAAGTGAACATCGTTGCTCGTGCGTGCGGGTGAGGCGTGGATTGACGATGCACAACATTAAAAGACCACAACGCACAGACTCTTAATGACCGCGCTATTGGCCTTGGGCGACCAATGATGGCCGGAGACACTTAATAGGGAGAGTCAGCAGAAGCTTGATGGAAGAGAAGCCGTTATGAGCAACCCAAGGCGAGGGTAGTAGAGACAGGCCCAGCGCAGGTTAGGTTTTACCCCTGACTTGTCTAATAGTTCCGGGTGATTTACCAGGCAAATTGTCCTTCTGGTCTTATTCCTGTAGCCACTACTAGTCGTTCCGGCGTTCCTTTGGGACTTTTCTGACTTTGTAGTAAGGCGAAAGAGGCAGGCCGACCGCAAGCTATTTGTATTAGACAGAGCGAATAATGACCCGTGGTTGTCACTCGGATGGTCCATGCATGGTAGATCAGCGAGGGTGAAGACGGGATCGACAAGAGCTAGTGGATCGTTGAGAAGGATCTTAATTATGACACTCGAGTCAGCCATGTACTACACGTCTGTACGTTATCATGAAATTGGTGTACCATTTGCCATTGAAGTTCGGTGGAAGCTATCGAGTAATGCATCAATATATACTCCGTACACGCGCGGGTAATTACACAACCTCGTACTTGACCATTCCTCTAGGACAGGGATCTGACCCCCGGGACAGGGCGAACATGACACAAGGATTCGGACGGTGATGGTGCCTGGCGGATTTGCATGGCATAACAGGGCTTGACAGCGGACTTGCGGACAGCGGACAGCGGGCAGTGTGGGTGGTATTGAGGCTGACTCAAATTCTAGGTGATGTTTATGGAACGCTGCATACGCTGAGGTGATGGTGGTTTGCTGGTTGAATGCAGAGTACAATATAGTCATGAATGACTAGGGCTATCATAGGATCTTGTACGAGTCAGTATCACATCTCATTCCTCCCGACCTGCCTCATTCTTGGCAGAGATATCCGTACAACGTAGTAATTTATGCTCATTATTGTAAACCAGACACTTGGTTCATCCTGTAGTACATAGAGATATCACCATATTTTAGGTGCAATTATGCATACATACACGCATGTCTCATTTGTTCAAGCTACGATAGCTACGGCCCGTCTTGTCTCTGATTGCCACGTGCGGTTCCGTCCCCGTTGCCAGCATGCATTGTAAGATTGAAGTGGGGGTTTAGGAACAAGCAACTTGAATATTAATTGTTGGTTCTGTTAACTCGTGATATGAAGGCAACAAACATTAACTGTTTGCTCCATGGCTTATTATGGTATATCGCAATGTGTTGGAAGGAGGTTTGCTTGGGTGGCTACTGCCTCAACACCACTCTTTCCAACTGACACCATCACTTCACCTCACCTCATTTCTATAGCTTTGTTTTGCTTTTTCCACCTTCAACATTCAATACTCATTTTTCTTGGCGCCTTATCTATCCCGCTTTGCTTGCCAGTCCTTGCCAGTCTGGTCCAGTTATTCATTTCATTTTCTTTTCTTCTAAAGCCACTTTCCTCTTTTCGCCTAACATTCCGTTCGATTGGCGTCCTTTATCGCACACTTAGCTCCCACTTTCCGGACTACCGCCTGGCCCAGGAAGGAATCTTTTTTTTTCTGCCATCACTTCATTGTGGAGTGAGTTTATCTTGTCTGAGAACGACGCGATTCTAATAGACATTCCATAGTCTCTTGTCTCTTGTGCCTGCTAGGAAGAAATCAGCATCGTCGCAAACTGCATCTTGGTTGTCTCGCTTCGTGTCGATCCTTCTCCGCGGGTACAATCCTAATAATTCGACTTGCTAAAGCTGCCGGCCGGGCAATTCTTCTCAATTGTCAAGTTGGCTGTGTCAGTGCTTGAGCTTGGCCAGTCCGGCACCCGCTAACATCGCCGTCTCTCTTATGTACAATGTACCAAGCGCTTAGAAGGCTGTCGCAAACCTGCCATGACTCGCTGCGTCCATCTCATTTCCGTCCTCACTCGCCGTCAATCAAACTGAACCGTCTCCAATAGTCTGTCTAGCTGATTTTGGCTTTTCAGCAAGGCTGTCAGTTAGCATCAACACGGCGTACAACAACAAGCGTTCACTATCCTCACTTCTTCAAGCCAAACCCGAATCAGCCTTATTCTACAAGAAACACCATTGCATCATAAATTGCTAGATGCCACCGCTGAGAATATTTATGCGATTCATAAATTATCGACATATGGACAGAACCTCTTCATAGGAGAACCTACATTTTGTCTCCTGCAGGCCAGATGTCAATAATAACCTTGTGCGAATACTTGCGGCTCGGCCAATAACCCGTAAAAGATCACAAAGCGGTTCAAGCAGCTAGAAAAACACACCGAACCCTTTTGACTCGTGAGGCCCCAGAGCAAACTAGACAAGCTTAATAGGTGTCGAATCTAACAAGCGCAGTGCAATCAGTCCCCAAAACCACCCGCCAGTAGGTGCCCCAGTGCCCGGTGCAACAGCATCCTCCACCATCCCTGCGGATCCCCTGCTCCCTGGCGCGATCGCCGGCGGACTCAGGGGCCCCGAACGACGCTCGGGCGCCTCCAACTCTGGTAGGCTGTTCTTTGCCTGGGCCGCTGCTGGGTCTAGCTCCAAGCCCCCAAGCCCCGAACCCCCGCAGAGGAGTCGA
Organism: Fusarium sp. JS626; assembly: GCA_000966865.1. Taxonomy (NCBI): domain Eukaryota; kingdom Fungi; phylum Ascomycota; class Sordariomycetes; order Hypocreales; family Nectriaceae; genus Fusarium; species Fusarium sp. JS626. The sequence continues at coordinate 870,028 of JWIV01000057.1, read as the reverse complement.
GGGTCTCCCCCCTGACGCCTCTTCTTTTCTCAGTCTCTGTCAGGGTAGGACTTCGTACTATTGTGGATACACTTCAGTGCTCTGCTCATCTGTTCCGAGATGCCTAGGCCTCCCTGGTCAGTCAGTCAGTTCAGTTCAGTCGAGTTGATTTCTTAGTTTGGCTCTTGGGTTCCTCAAAAGCGCCGCGCCCCGTCTGCCTACCCCCATCCCCTTCCCTCTTATCTATTGCTTCTGTGTTAATAATTTTGCTTCTGCAGAGGCTCAGAGACGCTGATACAGGAGCTGTCAGAAATCAATTGTTACTATCCCTTGCATTAAAGATACCAGGCCAACAACCGCGCAGCGCATCCAGCGCAGTCGAACCATTTCTCGCTTCGTTCCGATCCTCGACGTATCCACGACGCACGACGCTCGTCCCTCTCACATCCTCCGTCTCTGCTCGCGCGCCCACGGACCCTTCCCCTCCAGTCCAACTCGTGCTTAGAGGCCCCACCTCCCCGAAGCCTCTACTTTCTCGTCTGGTCTCTATCAGCTCAGATCAAAATCTACAACAAACACCTGGTAATTCCTGGTATCTCTACAACAATTGAGTAACCAGATTTTCCGCAAAGCCCGTCAATATGGGTTTGTTTTCTCGCAAAGACAAGACGCCAAAGAGCGACCAGGCCATCAACACCTCTCAGTCCAATGTGAGCGTAAACTCATCGTCGAGCTTGCGATCGCCTGCCGGTAACGCTCGCAACCCTCTCAATCGAACATCAGCTACTAGCACATCCGCCGGTGGCCCAATGTCTCCCGTCAAACTACCAAAGATCGACCTTCCTCGACCTCCGGACCCTCAGCTCGACCCTGCTGGTTACTTGCGAAGTCTTGGTGCTGTAAGGGAGCGAAGCAAGATTGTAACCGACAAAGCACTGCGCAATGAGCTGAAGCACTTCGATGTGGATATGAGCAAGTTTCCTGATGTGGTTACTTTTGTTACTGGAATTATCAAGGTAAGCTCGTGTCCTGGAGGGATGTTCATGTTGTCGCTAACAGAGTTGTAGCGAGACTACGATGCCCCTTTTCTTAGCATTCCCAGCCATGGTAGATATCAGCATTTTGCTGTCGGTGGTCGCGACCGCATTGCCCAGCTACTATCTACCTGGCCTACCAATGTCGACAACACAGAGCGCTGCCGACGTTTGATCGATCTTTTCCTCGTCAGTGTACTTCTTGACGCCGGTGCTGGAACTAGCTGGACCTACAAGAGCAACGAGAATGGTCGCGTGTACAAGAGATCGGAGGGTATCGCAGTTGCTAGCTTGGAGATGTTCAAGAGCGTGAGTACAGCGGTTCTATCGCATTACAAAATGCTAATGAAGGCAGGGATTGTTCTCTGGAAACCCCAACAACAAATTCCAAGTCGACAAGGATGGTCTCAAGACCATTACCGTAGAGAAGCTCTCAGCTGGTCTTCAATCAAAACCAGGCAATGAGATGACTGGCATGCAAGGCCGCACTGATCTACTGCTCCGTCTCGGAGACGCTTTGGAAGCCAAGGATGATTACTGGGGTTATGAGGGCCGTCCTGGTTGCTTAATCGGTAAGTTTCTTTGAATCCCAGCTTTACAAAGCTAACCTTTTAGATCATCTTCTCGGACACCCCTCAACACAGGCATCATCCATGCTCATCGTCCCCCTACCCGTGCTGTGGAACGTTTTAATGACTGGCCTTGCTCCCATCTGGCCCACGAACCGAACCGCAATCAACGGCGTTACTCTTGGTGATGCTTGGCCTTGTCAGTCTATGCCTCAGCCCGGCGCATCACCCAAGGTTTCCGCTTTCCCCAACAGCTCCAACGCCGCGGCTTGGGAGTCTATCCTGCCGTTCCACAAGCTCACGCAATGGCTCACTTACTCGCTCATGCAGCCTATGCAACAGCTCCTCAAGATGCACTTTGCCGGAACTGAGTTGCTCACTGGTCTGCCCGAGTACCGGAACGGTGGTCTCTTTGTCGATATGGGTGTCATGAACGTGAAGAAGGATGATTTGGAGAGAGGTCTTCAAAACTACAACGAATGGGTGCAACGGACAGGCGCCAAGGGTGTGGAGGTAGCACCCATGTTTGAGCCTAGCGACGATGTCATTGTTGAGTGGAGAGGTTGCACAGTCGGTTTCCTCGATATGCTATGTGTCGAGGTTAACAAGGCGCTAAAGAACGAGCTGGGTGGAAACGAGCTCACCTTGGCGCAACTTCTAGAGGCTGGAAGCTGGCGGGTAAGTCATTCCCTGCCCTATAACAAAGATTACACTAACACGAACCAGGGTGGACGTGAGATTGCCGAGATCAACAGACCTAATACCAAGGAGCCCCCGATCCTTATTGAGAGCGATGGCACTGTATTCTAAGGCTTCAAATGCCCTTCTTGGATGTATTACTGAATCAATATGACGGAACGCGAGATACACTGGGTATAGAGAAGGGAGCGGGGGCTGAGACTGAGCTTCAAGTTACTCTCTTCGAAAGCATCAGCATTTTTAAATTATCCATTACCAGAGGATGGCCATGAAGGCAATCGGGGTTTATTACAAGGGCAAAGAGCTGCGGGCGGAAAAGGACCTTGGCAGTCTGCCTAGTTTATAATTGAGACACAAGTCGTTAAAGGCGTTTACGCTTAATTGTTTCATCTTCGTTTCATTCGTCTTTATCAATTGGGATGGTCTTGTTCTATTACATCGATAGATACATGGTAGATACTTTCTTTTTATCTTATCCAGCGCCTGTCAGCTATGCAAAGCTCCTGTATCCCCGCTTTATCATTCGCTCCCAATGCTAATTATACAGTCCTGGTCCAATGGAGCAGTTCACGTTACTATATTTACAGTTTGTTGATACATTTGCTTATCGCTTGTACTTCTTCTCAAACTCTTCACGCTCCAGCTTTCGGCGCATGTCTTCAAGCTTGCGCATCTGCTCCTTGCGCGCCTTCTGCGCTCGCTCCTCCGCAGTACCACTGTACTGGTTGGTCATGGTGCCGATTTGATCGGAAACACCCTTCTTCATCTCACCGAGGTTCTCAGTGAGTCGCTCACGGAGTCCTTCGATACCCTTGGCTTGGGACACGCGAGGGGGCTTGTAAGCGGGCTGCTCAACCTTGAGGACGGGCAGGTCGAGAACACGACGGACAGCCTCGTTGTTGAGAATGGCCGAGGTTGCAAGAGCAGCTGCTCCGGTGGAAACCATCATGATGTTGACACCAGCAGCAAGATAACTTGTGAAGATGAATGTGACACCGCCCATTACGTACATCATCTTCTTCATCATGGCCTTTTGAGCGGCGGGTTGGTACTTGGAGTTGAGCTTAAAAAGTTAGAAACGTCTGGAATAGGGCCGAATAACTTACCAGTAGTGAAGTGACCAAGAAGCCAGTACCCATGGCAGGGAGAAGATAGAAAGGATCAGCGACCGTAAGGTCATGGAACCAGAGGAAGCCAGCGTCTTCCAGAGAGGGCACAGGAATATGCGTCATGCCGTTGATGATTCGGAACAGACCGAAACTGAACGGAATTTGCACAAAAGGCCAAATCATACCCGACATCGAGGCATTGTACTTTTCACGAACCATCTTTTGAAGGAACTGTCCCTTTTGCATCATCTCACGATCCTGGGTTTGATATCCCTTCTTGATCATCTCGATAGCCTCCATACCCTGAGGGTCTTGCTTCACCTGGTTCATGCCGGCGCTGAACTTAACACTGCGCACCTGGGGGTAGAACATGATGGCACGCAGCAGCAGGGCTGTTACGATAATGGAGCTACCCCAGCCAAGGCCAGTGTAAACGTGGATGTGCTCGAGCACCCATTGCATGACTGATGTAGGACCCCAACCATAGTCAAGGCCAATTTCTCGTAGAAAGCCGATGTTTTCGGGCAGGTTGAGAATGTTGGGGTTGGCGAGGTCGGCGATTGTGGCAAGATCGAAATCGGAGGGGGTCACTGAGGAAGGGTCAGCGGCCTGTGCCACTTGTGTGACAGCTTCGTCGGGAATAGCGGGCGCATCGTTGATGACAGGCGTGGGATTGATGGTCTCGGGAGGAGTGGGTGCCTCGGGTGTTGTGATAGCTTCAGCGACAGGCTCTTCGGTCTTTTTCTTTCCATAAATGTTGTAACCCCAGATGGAGAGTGTCCTTGAGGAAGATACACCTCCCAGAGCAACAGGTGCAGCAATATTCCTAAGTCCGACCCTAGCTCCAGCCGAAAGAGGTGTACGAGCGCTCTTTAACGTTGTACCGAATTGTCGAGCATCTCCGAGTTTTCGGCCAAGAGTTCTTGACGAAATCTATAAATCGTAAGCTTTAGAAAATCGAAATGTTGGCTAGGCGCGACATACGGATTGACCGCAGAGTGGCCTCTGAAAAGCGCCCGAGGGCAGAGAGCGCACAATTCCTCGGCTGGGAAGCATTGCGGCGGTGATAAAGTGGGATGGTCGGATGAGAGTGATGGTGTTGCTGGGAATTTTTTGGAGGTTTTCCGGCACCGGCGGGTAAATGTCGGGTTTGCGAAGTCCGTCGCCGATGACCTCCGGGTGACCTTGTCATCGGCCTCAGGCTGTGACGAGTCGATAGCAGTGATTAGAGTTGAACGAATGATGATCGAGCTTGGTTGTAATTGAAGTCGATGCGTTCGAATGCGCGATATTTACATTTGAACCGCCGATGCAACGAAACGCCACAATCCATGTTCCTGTCTAATGGTAGATTCTCAAATTATTTAACATGATATGCATTCATCCGCCCTGCTCTTTCGTATGCAATGCCAGATGGGGAGACGACTGAGTCATACTAGGAGCGATGCTGCATCCTCTCGAGAGATGTGTTGGATTTCCCGATGGCTCTTGATGGCTTTTTACTCCATACTCGCAATATCGTCCAGCGAAGGGCGAGGAATGTGGTGCCTTTCTCGAAGCTCGATGCCAGGTCCAATAGGATGAGTCCTTCTTCGGGTCAGAGGGAAGACCTGAAATTGTTAGAGAAAATCACATAACCTTATTCGCATTGAATTGTGCAGTTGAGCATACCTTGGTACCACCCCATCCAAGTCTAAACGCAGCTTCATGAGCAAACAGTTCTCCGAAACCGAGCATCATGCCATTGACAAATGGTAGTAGAAGGTTGATGGCCGCCCCACGTATCAACGACCACACCGTAGGAGGCTTGTAGAGGATAACGGGAGAGTTTGACGAAGGAGGTGACGGTAGGTCCTCGCCCGCAGAGTATAGTTCGCTGTCGGAGTGCAAAGTGATGCCGGATTCGGCGAGATGATTGTGTTCGTCGGACATTATAATACTCGATGGGGGTAGTTGGTAATGCGGATAAGCTTAATAAAGAATACTTGACTCGCTTGAAGCTTGGGTTGTCGCAGTTGTCGTCTTGGTTTAGGTACTGCATGGAGGATGTTGACGATCTCGGCTCTCCCAACCGTCGCGACTCCCCCAGATCCTTACGTAATTGGAAGGCTGCAGCTGGGGTGGGGCGCTTGTGTCACTGGTAAGGAAGGTGGGGTGAAGGAGCCCACCGCCACCTAGAGCTTCTGCTTAGTTGAGGTGACGAGCAAGCTGCCTGCCTGCTTTCACTTTTATCAACAAACTCATCATACACATTGGCAATTACTTGTCGTTCTGCCTTTTCATAAATTCCCGTTATCTACGGACTGTGTTCTTTACTTCCATTGCACTTAGACCCTGATCTACACATCGATACCCCGCCTCATTCATCATCATGGCAGACCACGAAGACCAGGTCGTGGAGTTTGCCGGCCTGAGCGGCGCAAGCCCTGAAGAGGTGCGTAATTCCCAACTTATGGAATCTACCAAGTTAACACACCCAAGGCCAGACAGTATCTTGAAGCACACAACTGGGATCTTGCAGAGGCAAGCAACGCTTGGTTTCGCGATGCCGAAGAGGATAGTCGCGATACATCGACAGCGCCAGCTCCGGCTGCAGCGCCCGCCCCCGACAACTATACTGGTCCTCGGACCCTCGATGGTCGACCTGCCCCAGAATCTGCTCGCAGTAGTGCCCAAGCGGCTCGCAAGCCTGCTGCATCACAGCAAAAGAAGAAGGGAATTGCTACTTTAGGATCTATTGGTAGCTCATCCCACCAACATGACCATGGTGATGATGACGACGATGATTTCGATGGTGAAGATGATGATGGTAGAGGCAACCTGTTTGCAGGTGGTGAAAAGTCAGGCCTGGCTGTTCAAGACCCGAATCAAGAGGGCGGCCCCAAGAAAATCATTAGTGACATTCTCGCCAAGGCACGAGCGTAAGTGAACAATGTTATGAAAGAAGACACCAGCTAACAGGTTTAGAAACGCTGCGCGCCCTGAAACCGAAAGCGAGGCTGGACCGTCGGAACCCAGCCGCTTCCGTGGAACCGGACAAACACTTGGTGGTGATGGCGTCGAAAGCCGTGCCATCCCCGATCCCCTCGGCCCAGCCCGCCCTAGCAACGCTGAATCCCAAGAGCGTGTCCTTCACATCTGGCAGGACGGCTTCAGCATTGATGATGGAGATCTCCGCCGGTTCGACGACCCTGCCAACCAGGCTGACCTTGCATTGATTCGATCTGGTCGTGCTCCTCTTCACCTCATGAATGTGCAACATGATCAACCCATCGACGTCAAGCTTCATCAGCACGAAACACCATACCAACCTCAGCCGAAGCAATACAAGCCTTTTGGCGGCTCTGGCAATCGACTCGGGGCCGTTGTACCTGGCGTTTCAGAGGGCTCAAGCTCTACTGCTGCGCCTGCTGCTGCGCCATCGTCATCCAGCGCTCCCTCCGTCGACGACTCGCAACCGACTATCATGATCAGAATCCAGATGCCTGATGGCACCCGTCTCCCTGCTCGTTTTAACACAACCCACACTATCGACGATGTCTACGGTTTCGTGCAGGGCGCGTCAACAGACACCAGAACTAGACCATGGGTTCTCTCCACGACATTTCCCAACAAGGATCATACCGATCGCAGCCTTGTCCTTGGAGAAATGTCCGAGTTCAAAAAGGGAGGCACAGCTGTTGTAAAGTGGACTTGAGTTACATGTATTGATTGGCGTTGAGGATATGATTTTCGACTGGCCAACTGGTACATCCAGCATGCCAGCATGACTGATAGATAGGTCATAAATAGAAATCACGCAGGCTAAAATTGCAGTGCGAGCTCAAGCTTGCATCTCAGTACATCTCACTCTTCGAATCTTGAATCGCTCATTACTCTTTGAGTGGTATCTCAACACCTAACGCCTAAATAACAAAACCTGCGCCGCGACAACTCCAGTATTTTTCTCATATAGCATTGCATTACGAAGCAGCCGTAGCGGTCGCGTTGGCGGGTTGGATTGATGGTCCATCGAGGAATCTGAAGTGCTCAATAGCAATCTGACAATTGAGCATCGCAGCATTGAAGCGAGCCTCTCCAGGTGGAAGTACAACCATGAGATAGGTGTTTGTGGTGAACTTGAGAATAAACAAACTAAATCGGTTGCCAGCTTTGTGCTCCATGCGAATAAATTGCTCGGCATTGCGGGGTGTGCCTGTGAACCGTGAAATGCTTTGCTTGAAGTGCTTCATGATGTTGGACATGCGTTCTAGGCGGTCCTCAGTAGGGTTGCGCTGGCCTTCTGATGATGTCCACGATGATACGGCGAGAAAGGATGTGCGTTCGAACAGGAGAAGCTCTTCTGCTTCAATGGCGAGTCCTAGATTGGCAAGGTTGCGTTCAATAACGGCGAGGTTGGGGACGAGATCGTGAATAATCGATGCCCAGGCTTTGTACAGGCTCTGGTCCCAGATAGAGGTCGCAAATGGTGTAAGCTCAATCGATGACGCAGCAATACCGACGGAATTTCCATATTCGAAAGTCTTTTGTCGAACAACACGAATGCGCTCATCGTAAACGGACTCGCGAGCCGTAGGGACGACAAGGTCCATCTTGTGAATGAGGATGTAGATCTTTGCCGCGGGCGAGTATTGTAGTAGGGCCGAGAGGATGGAAACGTAGGTAGCGAGATCACGGTCGACGTCGCGCGACTCGATGTCGAAGACGTAGATGAGGACACCGACGTTGGAGAAGACGTGGACGCGCTGCTGTGACAGGTAGTTTTCCATAAAGGCCTCTTGACCACCGCAGTCCCAGAGGTTGAGGGTGAGGTTTCCGAGGAACTTGACGTGCGAAAGATCGATATCAATAGTTGCGCCTCTGCGAATAATTAGCTCTGACTGTCGTCATGACGGGAGGGAGCCAACTCACAATCTTCGTGTGTCGCGGGCAATGTAGTTGCTAAAGATGATGCTCCTCATACTCGACTTTCCGGAGCCGGATTTTCCCATAAGTAGCACCTTTTTCTTCTTGGGCTTCTTAACCTCACCAAGAAGTTCAGGAGCGGGCTGGGCCTCTGAGAGGGAGTTGTCGATGTAGGACGCCATGATGGTGGTGGTGTTGTTGCAGGTGGGAAGGATGATGGTGGAGAGATTCGAGTTGGAGGGGAGCTTGAAAGGTGAAGGGTAGCTCGTGGCGCTTAATTGTTTGGGGTTAGCGGCCCGCCCCCGGAATCGGAGGATGAAACAGGGTCTACTCTGGATGAGTTCAGTAAAGTGATTGATCCAGGACATGCAGCATCAATATAATCAACACACGATCTAGTTTCTAATAACCAACTACGCCGTACTCTGTCTTGTTATCCTAAGTTATGACTGAAATTGTAACTGAACTCACAAGAGGTAGAGTTGGATAGGGTCACACGATACAGAGTCTATTACTTCTGAGTTCAAGAAATGACATTTACCAGTTTAATGTATGAATTACCCATGATTTAGTAATCGCTCATGCCTGCGAGTCAGTTTACTAGGCAATTTCTTGTCAAACCCAGATGTTGGTGTACATGTGATTGATACTGGGCTAAAGGGCAAAATATTGGTCTCGTTTCACACATGTGAGATGGTGTTGATAAGAACAGTAAACGGTTGTTTTGCGCCTCACACGCGAGCGATATCTCATTGGTAACTAACTTGAGCTATTCTCATCACCTTGAAACATGAGAATTGTCCAACGTCCATAAGAAAAAGGCAATTCAGTTTCGCATTTCCCGTCCATCAATTGCTCTTGATCAAGATCTGTCGATGGGGAGGCTTAGGCCTAGGGTAACAACGTTTCTACCAAAGCTTGGCCAAACTTTCAACCAATCCCAGATTCTCTATCGGCCAAGAATGGCAAACCAAGGCGTCTTCTGCTTGCGCTAGGGCCGTAGGAGTATAGCCTGGCTCATAACTCATTCCACCATGATACCATACACCAAATTCCCTACAAACTTGCTGCCAGAGTTTCGCTTAATGGGTATTCTTCCTAAATAGCTGCCTTTCCTGATGTCACTCTTCAACCCGTTTGCCAAAATAACGTCCCAAACGTCTATGAATCCAAGAGCCTACCAACCTAACCAAATCGAACGCCGCAAACACCGATACCTTCTCGAGGAAGCAGACTCACGTCTCGTCGTCATGATCGCAATGCGGACTGACCGCTCCAGTGAGAATTGACCATACATTGGCTGTTGAGGGCTTCGAGTCGACGATATCACTAGAGAGAGTTAGTATGATATCATGGTAGAAAGAGCATCGACTCACACTTGATGATTATGACCCTTGCTGCTCCCAAATACAGCCTCATCGTCGAGATACTTTAGTCGAGCAAGGCCGTCGGGATCATTGCCGAATCTCACAAATTGGAATGTGAAGTCTGTGTCACTAACCCCCTTCTCAACCATCTGCTCAATGACCTGTGATATGCTCTTCTCAACACCAATATCTTGGATGGGGCCACCCTCCCAAACCCCATCCGTCAAGACTAAGACACTTGTCGGATATCTGGAGCTCACTATTTTATCGTCTGCAAATACCTTGTTAAGTAGGTATTTCATATTGCAGTATTTGTCAGCTTCGTTTTTTTCGAACCATTGGCGAACAGAGGCCATGAGCCTGTCGGTGGAAGGTCGAGGAAAAGTCCTTGTATGTCGTTTGATTGGATTGGATGCGAAGCGAATGTCTACACCCAGCGAGTCGAAATCCTTGACGAGCCATACCAAAATCTCGACAACCTTGAGGACCTCGCGAAACATGATTCGCATTGACTCGGAGTCGTCTATCAGGATGATGAAATGCCGGGGTGCAATGCGCTGACGAAACTTGGTATACCCATCTAGAGTCTCTCTTCTGCCGTTGTTCCGACGATGGCGGAAAGCATCATCTACAGTCGTAGTCCCGTACATACTCGTTGGCCTGGTAGGCATGGGTGATGGGCTGAGGAAACTCGAAGCGGCTCTTTCCAATGGCGTTACCTGTGCAGATATAGGGGAATGAAAGCCATTCTGACCAACTATCGAGTTGACAGAATACCTGTGTGGTATAGAGGATTGTGCGCCGTTAACGGTTGCATGGATTCTTGGGGTTTGCTGAGCGAAGCGGTTTTCGTTGGAGTGCGCCTCAATGGCTTGATGCAGCGAAGTACTGAAATCATGAGGACTCTGAGGTACCCATTGCTTGGAAGTCGGTCTTCCAGCACCCAGAGGAGAGTGATGATTCCCATCCCAATTGTTGGTAATGAGGTTCGTTTGTATTGTAGGAGTACTTGGAGTCTGTTTCGGCACTGGATTCCTGTACTCTTTGCCATTGACTGGGGGATGAGTGGAAGAACTTGGACCTGAAGCTGGCAAGTCACTGTATTGCGCGGGATGCTCGACGACTGTGTTGCAATACGTGGTATCTGTTGCTGAATGGCCCGCAACTGGACTGTGTAAGGTGCAATTGGCGATGTGAGTATACATTCTGTCAAACTTGTTCCATAGAGCCATTGGCTCGTTACGGTCCTCAATGGGTACGAGCATCCCGACCTCTACCAGGCGGCATACTCCTTTCGACAGGGACGGTACGCCCTGCAGGTTCTCCAGTGCGGTTTGGTGAGCTTTAAGGACGCAGTTCAGTACCATAGAGCCGTTATGAAAGCCTTGTTCGTGACCACTGCCAATTATAGCCGAGTGAAATTTCTTGATCTCGGTACTGCGGTCGGAGAGGGCTCTTTTGAGCGCAGCCATCCCGCCGGAGACCCAGATGATGGAATCACTGACGACACAACCGAGAGACCATATATCAGAGGCGACGTGAACCTGTTTCACGTCTCTTTCCTCCTCCTCATATATTCGGGAAGCTTCGGGAGCGCCTGGTAGTACAATGGTTAGCAACTGGGCTTTTGACATGGGTCATTTGAGATAGGCTACAGTAAGTCCTGTTACCGTCGTTATCTTGGTGCGTAAATGGCTGATCACCGATGCGATGAATCGATGTGGCAGTGTCGAAATCAGCAAGCTTCATCTTAAAGCCAGAAGAAAACATCCCATTCTCGCCGCGGAAGACTAGGATATTAGCGGGGTTGATGTCTCGATGGGCACTGCAAAAGTCAGATATGGAATCGATATAGAGAAAGCAATAAGCATCTTACAAGCCTGTTCTCTGGGTATGAGGCCCTCCGCCAAGGTTTTGTATTGTGTTGATGGCCTTGGTAAGGCCCATCAGACCCCACCAGAAGTACATGCATTGCTCAAATGTAGTCGGCCGAACGTCTTGACTAAACAATTGCTGTAGACTGCCACCACTTGCATGCTCGAGTATGATGAAGTATCGGTGGTTTTGTTCGAACGAACCAAGATACTGTACAATATGCTCGCAAGAGTCGATCGAAACAAATGCGTTGAACTCTTGAGTCCATGATCTTCGGAGAACCTCCTTGTTGTACACTTTGAAGACGATGGTGCCCTATGTAGAGTAAGAAGCGGAACCTGTTTGGCTTGTATTGTAACATACCGACGGACTCCATGATGTGTCGTAGCAGCCATCATGCAGAGTGACCACTCGAATCAACGTCTTCGAGTTCTGTGCCTTGCTCCCTATCGTCTCCTCGGACCTGATCGGCAGTATTTGCCTTGCATCGATTGTCCTTTGGTCAAATGGAAAACTATTAGAGAAAATAACAGGACAGAATCTCCATTGATTACTGCAGAAATCGCGCATCATGTTCATCTGCGTAGGGTCATCTCCGAAAAGTCCTGGGTCGAGGATGGGCAACTGCGTATCTTGAAAACCCTGACGTATGAAGAGAGGTATCCAATGAGTGCGCCGAATATAGACAAGTATAGAGAATATGGTGATGTAGCCGGTAAGAATGGTGGAAGGCCGTGCCGGAATAGAACGATCGAGTGCACGGGGGATACGGTCCTCCCCGCGTTTCCGCCACCAGGCTTCGGTCTCGGCAGGGCTAATGAACGGTACAGTCTTCCCGTCACCATCTGATCCCATCTGCGACTTACGACGGACGAACTGGAAGAAATCTTCATTGCGTTCATCCCGGGGTTGCGAGGGATATGCGTTTGAGGAAGCCATGGCAACCTAGATACAAGGGAATCTAATGCCCACTAGCATCAAATGAAATGACGAAGGATATTGATACGACTGAGAGACAATTTAGGTAGAAGGTAATAAAGACGAGAGAAGAAAGCACATGGTTCAGTTGGTATGTGGCGACGTTCTTATAGACAGTATCTGGGAAAAGATGAATAAGTGCTTCAAATGGTTCGAGCTTTTACAGTTGCACAGCCTCATATACGTGTCAGACCAGTCGATGCCACTGATATTCGCCTGGGAGTCAAGTAGTATGTGCACATTGCCTAACTTGTAAACCTCACCGCCAAACAAGGCAGCGGTAAGGCAGACAATTTCATCTAAGCCTCAAGAATCACCGCCTTGCTGTAAGCCTAGAGAGGCTTCTATGATGTGTGTTGCTCTTTTCGAACCTGTAGATACAAATATTACCACAAGTCATTCAGCCTAGGCCATATTCCCGCCCAGCACTAGCTGATATCTCCCCAAACATCGCAGTAAAAGGGTAGACTTGACTCATCCGCCGTGGAAATGAAAAGCTCACTGAAGATAGTTGGCTGGGCTTCTAGGCAAACAATGTGAATTTACCTGCATTTACAGCCTCAACCTTGGCTATCACCCTGCATGCACTAACTGCTAACCTACTCGGTCAAGCACCAAGATATTTAGGCAGTAGCTGGTACCAAGATATGGTCAATTGTGTGTATCACATCTAGAATAGATCAATAAAGAAAGTTGGAGAGATTACAAAAGGAAAAGTTCAATGGTAAGTCCAAAATGCTTGCGCAGTGTTACTTCACGTCTAACCTCTTTCTCATACATGTGTTAAAATGTCTCAAGCTCCCATCTTGGGCTGCCGTCGCAACATGAACATAATTGCTACCCAGATCAGAATTATTAAAAGAGTGATACTTGCGGAAATACCAAAAAAGAGCCCAAATATCTTGCCGTTGAGCTTCCACGAGTCGCTGGGATTGGATTGGGGCCATTCAAGTATACCGCTCTGAAAGAAAGTCTGCAAATTCTGTTAGTGCTAGACACATGGGAAAGATGTAGTCACTAACTGCAACAAATGTTCCAGGAAGGAAGACCATAGTGACAAAGGTGATGATATGCATTGATGTTGTTTCTTGTTTTGTTCTGTGGGCAATGTCCTCCATTTTTCGAGCCGATACCTGGGCGCTCTCGGCATAGATCTTGTTGATCTGGAAACTCTTGTATTGAAGAATTCCATTATACTAAAGATATTAGAACGTGAGCCGTACATTTTGGGAGCGACCCTACCATATCTTTGCTCTCCTTGACGAGCAGTAACAGCGACGTCAGTTGCTCCTGTCGAGCCACAATATTGGCCTCGACGTCTCTGGAACGACGGCAGAATTGGAGAACGGCGTTTTTGCAGTGTTTTTGAATATCTTCCATCTCAGGAATACGATACTGGTTCATCAAGCTCTGGTAGTGTTGTCGGATCTGCATGATGACCTGGTTGTTGAGCTTGAGAACCAGAAGCGCTTCTTGGATCTTCTCGAGAGCGGCCTGCAGCTTTTGAAGCTCATCAAAAGAGAACATTTTAAGCGCTTCGAGTTTGTCAATGTCGTCTTCAAATCGATGTGGGTTATCCTGAATCTGCTTCGAGCCCTTGAAAGATACAGCTCTCGCTATGCTCCGCAGATGAACGCCAGATTCCAAAGTTGGCGTACGGGATAGCGAATCGATACGGGGATCTTGGAATCCTGTGACTAGTCTTTTGATCTTTACATAGTCAGGCTGGTCCGTAATGGTAACTGTTCGAGCCTTGTCTGCTTTCTTGCTGACCTCATCAACGATTTCATTAATGTAGTATCGCCAATCGTCATCGCACCAGTTGAGTATCATGCACAGTATGTCAACAGAAGCGGAAAACATTTCAGGGACAGTTCGCAGGGAATTTGGGTGTAAAAACCTGTTCTCCGCCAAGGAATCTTCGAACTGCTCCTCGTTTAGAGAATTTCCTTTACAAGTCAACCAAAATGATTGACCGTTAACAACATCAAAAGAGTGATAAACTGCAAGTTGACGAATTGCCCAAGATGGAGATGACTTGGTGGTGACTGAGCTAGAGCTTTCCACTGATCGTAGAACGAACGAGTATCTGATTTCGCGCCCAGAGCGGCTGAATTGTTCCACAGGGACGGTATGCTCATTTCTGCAAAGTAGTGTATTGTCGTCATTGAAGAGAGGAAGATTACACCACTCGTATGGTGAGTGTGAGATTCGGAAAGAGTAGAGGCATGTCAAGAATGAAGGCGGAATTTGTTGATATGCGCAAACATATTTGAACAGGGCGACTGGACATTTCAGGCGGCTCTTCGAAGATTGGGCCTGGATTGAACTGATGGCATTAGTAAAGGAATGGAACAGTCTAGAGGTATGTACTTACATATATCTTATCTTTGGATCTCGGTTCTTCTGTTGTAGATGCGTTATCAGGTCATCCTGGGCCTTAGTGTCACGGCGCAGCAACTTGCACCCGCAGTAGTTTGCGCAAGCGCATGTTTCCAGGATCCTGAGAGAGGCGTTGCCTGTTTTTAAAGTGAATATTCGAGATGCTTCTCTATCCCAAGTCTCGGCCTCGGCTCGTCGTGCCTTGGCACTAAGACGTCCGCGAAAGTTGAATGGATAGCTTTGCGCCGACGCACATAAATTGTTATGATCCCCCGATACAGATGAATTGGCTGACGATGTGGAATGCTGAGACATGATTTGATCTGATCAGAAGTGAAAGTGTGAGACGCTTGGAAACTAGGAATTTGATAGTCGGCTTTGCCGATGCAAACTTATTTATAATCTTCAAGAAGCGTCATTGCTCTCATTTTATGCATAGCCATAAGTTTGGGGGCGAGATGGCTGGATTTGAATCGGGTGAAACTCTAAGGTAGGTAGGCAAGATAGACATTTAGAAAAAACAAAATTGGAAAAGACAGTGAGCGAGTGGTACAGTTTCAGGAGCAACAAACAAAGAGCCTGGCTGTCAGGCTGAGCCGTGTCTGAGGGTGGTTGACCATATCTACGCAATCATAGGTATGTATTCAAGTAATTCAGTAGAAGAATTGGCCTCAAAAGGGGTTTGTACGCGTAATATGTTGAGTAAGTATAAACAAGTGATCCTCATATGAGTTATAAGTCGTATGTAGCTAACTTGTGCTACGTAACCCGTCAATTTCTTCTTCCTCTTCCTATTCCGAAGTCAGTGGACGTGTTATGCGAGGGAATCATATCACAAGGTGCAAGAAGTAGAAAAACAACAGAACTCACTTCCGTCAGACGTCGTTCCAAGTAAAAAACAAACTCATTTCCCGAAATCTAAAGTCTGCATGTGAGCCTCAAACCCAGACACCATCAACAAAGCATCTCTATCTTGAACGAATAAAAGACGAACATACCTTGACCTCAATCTTCTGGTCATTGAACTTGTCGCGAAGGTAGTTCTGCACCCGGTCGCGCCGCAGCCTGTAGGCCAGGATGGAATGGTGCTCCATTACGAATGCGGTAAGATATTGACGAGGCCGAATCTCTTGCGTTTCTCGCCCGGACAGATAGATGTGATATCCCGTATTTTTCGCCTTGGGCGTATTTTCTACCTCGAAGGGAGGAAGGTCTGCCTTGTGGTGTTGGATTTGGGGATGGTATTGGGCGTAAGGCTTAGTCGGGCGGGATGCTAGATATTAGCCTCCCTCAGCATCCTGCGGCTCAAAAGAAGGCGGGGATTCATGCGTGATACCCGTATTCAAATATGATGCGCATCATCGCGATTGGCGGAGGAATGATGGACAGCGCAACGGGCCGGGGTTCAGATGCTCATCAGGCTCTCGGTGTATCGCCGCTCTGACGCCATGATTCAGCTTGAAAGACGCTAATGGGATGAAAGGTGGTTTGGTGTTTTGGATCTCGTTGGCTGGCTTCGCAGATGCTGCTGGAATGGCTTATTTTATAGGTCATGCGAGTGATTGCAGAGCCAACATGCAGCAAAGTGTAACCCCAAATGAGTCCAATGCATCTGGGCATCTACTGCGAGACGGTATTTGAGGCTGCGTCGCAACGCAACATGTCATAACACAAGGCACATAAAGGTGCGCCATGGATATTCTTTTGCAATGGCGTTTCTTTGAACAATTGCGAGTATTTGACGGACTCCAGCTGAGTGACTATAAGCAGATGTGTCAACGGAGCCTCAACACTGGGCATCAACGATCAAATCTGTGGTTCCTCTTCTGAATAGCCACGAGAAACTGAGACAAACGCAAACGACCAGCAGGAAGATTAACACATAGGGTTTGGGAAAAGTTCAGTTGGTGTTGGTGTGTGTGAAAAGCTTGGCTGCAAAATACGTAACCAAGGCAGATAATGGAGGGAAGTCAGGCTCTGGCGCACCCGGAGATATGAGATTAGTGACTGAGGATCTTGTTAATATGACGAGTGAAGGATTTCTATACTGGCCTCCTCACTTTTACTTCAAACAACACACGACCTTATGATGGAACGTTTAAATAATTAAAACGGGAATAGGAAGGGAATGAAGATATGATAACCGTTACATATCACATCTGGAAATAACCTTAATCTTAACCAGTTATACCCGAAGACCTGTGGAAAGCTACGTCCTTTGGAAACCGTTGACTGCGGCGCATCGATTATCAATGTCAGCGTCTCATCCGTTTGAGAATGCTTTGGTCAGATCCCAGAAAGAGACACACAACAACTGAGAAGCATCTCATCGATTGATGAGATCAAATTGAAAGTAATTCATGCAGATGAGGAACGGAAAGGATCAGAACCTTGTCTGACTGAGAATAAGAATAAGGGTATTCTTGTAAGCACATCTGATAAGGACATCAATTGAAGTCCGTGTATCGACACCACCGATGTAAGCTGAAAAGATTTGAGAGAAGAAACCACAAGCAAGTATCTATAGTCAATCTTACACAACGACAAGACATGAGACGTAATTAGTCGAATAATGCGTCATTGGGCCGAAGTAAAAGTGTCCGAGTAGACCTGGATGGTCTCACGGTACTTGATGCCAATGCCGAATGCGCCCTACAAGGCTGTTTAATAAAAACAAGCTCAAACAAGTGACAAACCTCTGTTCCTGGATTACGATTCATCTGCATCATCTAATAATAAGAGCGGCAAATTTGCAAATGAAATGCCATGTGGGAACGGACACGGACTTGAGAAAACCTGGAGAATCTGAGCCACAGTCCGTTGCCAGTGACATCCATTCTATATAATCCCTGCTAAGCCCAGGGGCATGACCCAATCAAACATCAACATGACCACCCTAGGGGCAGAAACTAGCTGCAAATGCCCTGAAATCAGAGGCCTAAACAATCTCACCAGCCCGAGTCCGACGCACTGAGCCTTAAACGTTCACAGCCACGATTCAGCTTCAAAGTCCGCTCGTCGACGACAACAAACTCATTTCTGGCGATCGCTTTCGCCTACGGGCACGGGAAGAAAAGCCACGCAAGAGAGGACGACTAACTACAGGGTCCGTCTTTTTGAGGTCATCTCACAGTGACATGATGAAAAGGACAAGCTAAAGATCCTGAGTCGTGGATCTAAATGAGAGTGATTTCCCCACCGTGGACTTGACAAGTTTAATTGATTCAAGCCAAACCATCCGAATCGCGTCTCAACACTAGCTACAGGGAAACAACACTTACAATGGCTTCACGATCCGAGAATATCCCTTTGCTGAAGACATGCCAGACTTGTTTCCATGCCAAGATCCGATGCGAAAAATCTCAGGAATCGGGGAAATGCGACAGGTGTTTGCGCTTGAACAAGATATGCGTCTTTAACCCTTCGCGACGGCGCAAAGCTTTGAGGCCAGGGTAAGATGAGAACACTCACTTTGTTTCAACCGACTGACCAAAATAGACCTTCTCGAAATCTTGAAGCTGCAAGCCCTTCAAGATCGAGGTCACCTTCTCTCACATCTGCCAACGCCGGCCCAGCCAATTTCACAGACAGTTCACCAACCTTCACCAACACGCCCAGCAGCATTGACACGGATGCTCCCCAGAACCCATTTGCCCGGGGGCTACTGTCATTTGAGAAGGGACAAGATCTTCTCGATATCTTCAGGATACGAATGTCGCCTCATTTTCCCTTTGTCGTTGTTCCAGAAAATGTCCCCATCCAGGGGCTGGTTCAAGACAAGCCAGCGTTGTGTGTAGCCATACTCGCAGCAGCTTCACATGAGGATCTGAGACTTCAGCAAGAGCTAGGAAGGCTTTTCAATGAAATCGTGGTCGTTAGAATGATAAAAGGGCCTTTTGCAAGTCTCGACATGTTGCAAGGACTATTGGTGCATCTGGCTTGGTATGTAATTACTGGCTTCGCATTTTCACCGCTAACAACGTAGGGCGCATTTTCATCACGGAACAATGAAGTATACTCAACATTTATCACTTGCAGCTAGTATCATATCAGACATGAGACTCGATCGACCACGGGTAGCATCACTATGGGCGCTGAACAGGGAGACCAAGCAAGGCGCTGGGGACATGACCCATGATGAGATGAGAGCTTTAGCCGGGACATATTATCTCTCTTCAAGGTACTAAACACTCACAATTTCTTGATCCACAGCTTACCCGTCATAGCTCTGCAGTGTTGCTGCAAAAGTCGCATCATTTTCGATACTCACCTTTCATCCTCGAATGCTGTCATAAGCTCCTATCAGGGGGCACCTCCCCTTCTGACCGGCATCTCCCCTACATAATTTACCTTCAAAAACTCACTGAAGAAGTTGACGATGCCGTCATTGAAGCTACAGGCGCGATGCGTGGATCAAGACAGGATCGACTCCCAGCCGAACTTCATAGGATCAGAGAACGATATACTACGACAAAATCATCATTGCCATTTCCTCTCAGTGAGAGCCGTAAGTGCCACTCTACTTAGTATATGATCTCTGCTTACACAAATAGCCACAATCTTACTACAACTACATGTTCTTGATCTCCTCATCTGCCAACCTTCACCAGATGGCGTCTCATACGGCCCCAGTGGCTTCCAGAGTTTACAACAAGGCACAGACCAAAACCGTCTACTAGACTGGCTATCGCAGAGCATGTCGGCTGCCAAGTCTCTCATCAGCGTAATTCTCCTCCTACCCCAAGGCGAAGAAGACACAATGCCCAATATTGGCTGGATCATGCTGTATTGCGCAGTTTCACTAGCCGTACGCCTCGATCTTGTAGCAGCGCAGCCCGAGAACGCACAAACTGCAGGCCATCTCCGCCGTATTCTCGACATGCCTCACACTATTCGTCAAATCGTGTTACGGATGGAAGCCGCTTCCGGACAGGAAACAAGTGATGGTGAAACTGACCCATACCATGGTCTTGCACGAAGAGCACGCCATATCGAAAGATGGTATCTCGACCGTTGCGCCCCTGTCGAGTCGCCTGAGGTTGGAAGTCTGTTCGCATCCACCGAAACATCTCCATCAAATCCGTTTACGACGACAGATATGGGACTTACACCGTCATCTTTTCAGGAGGCTAGTTTGGTGCCCACTGTACATATAACGGGCGAAGTAGAGGACTCCTGGATGACGAATCTGCTGGCGGATATTGATGTCGATGTTGGAATGGAGAGCCTGCTGTTCACTGGACCTTTTGACTTTCTTGGTGATCGCCAGACATGAAAGGGACATGAAGGAAGAGAAGTATGTGGAGGAATTGGACGTATATATGCATCTTCGCACACGGACACGGGAAGCGACGGAGTTGGTGAACCGATAAAATTTTCATCCGTTGGATATACAATATGCACATCTGATTCAAACACGCCCGTATACCGTCGGACTCATTAACCTGAACTCCGTCTATGCTTGTCTATGTTCATATACATCGTGACTATTTTTTGCCCTTCTTTCCTGCGTTCTTGTTCTGTTGTTCCTTGCCCTTTTTGATGGCTTCCAGTAGCTCTTCAACCTCGGCATCCTTCTCCTTCTTGGTCTCCTCCTTTGCCTTTTTCTCGTCTGTAGCCTTTTGAGCGGCTCGCTTTTTGGCCTGGATCTTCTCGACCTTCTCAATTAAAGTATCGCTCTCCTCCCACAGCTTCTTGGCGACTTCATCGTCCTTGACCTCCTTTCGGGCAAAGTCCACTTCCATACATTCTTTGATCAGCTTTCCACCAGAACCTCGGGCGAATTCATTGTCCATGGCGGCATAGAGGATAGATTGAGCAGCCATGTGAGGCGACTTGAGAAGGAACCAGGGTACGATGTAGCCGGCGAGATAGGCGGCAAGTCCCCAGAGACTGCCCCGTGTCAACCACCGACGGGTGCTCGGAGTTCGGGCAAGACCAGGGTCTACAAAGACTACTCGTGTATTGTTGGGTGCCTTGTCGGGTCGGTCGTAGGAATCAAGATGTTTCTGGAAAGCCTGACCAAAAACGTTCAGAGCCAATTTGCTGCGAGCGTATGCGGTGCTGGGTGTCCAGTTGGCTTTCGACACAGGGTCCTTCAGCGATGGAGATGCGATGTAGGAAGAGCAAGTAGGGATAATGACCCGAACATCTCGATCGATAGGCTGGGCTCGAAGGGCAGGGCTTAGAATACCAAGCAAGTGGAAGTTGGCTAAGAAATTCACCATCCACGTCTCCTCAATGCCTTCATCTGTCTCTCTTCTCTTTCCACCAGGGGGCGTCAAGGCTCCAGCGCACAGAATGATCATGTCTAATCGTCGGGGCGGCGCATTATCGATCCACTTCGTCGCAAACGTTCGGATACTGTAGAAGCTGGACAAGTCGACTTGTTCGGTATAGATCATATGATTATTCGTTTTCTGTCGAAGATCCTGGATATATTCGACGAGGAACGGATCCGTCGGATGTACCTGGGTGAGCAGAACCAGCTGCGCACCTTGCTTGGCGAGTCCAGCAGCTACCTGAGCACCTATACCGGACGTTCCGCCCGTCATCATAACGACCTTTCCATGGAGGGGTTGCTGGGTGGGATTCGTGCGACCGGATGTCCAGATCTTGAGGAGGAAGAGGAATGTGGAGATGAGGATGGTGTAGATTATCGTACGGCCATGTTGGCGGACGGGTTCGGGAATGCCATTCTCGAGAACGCCAAGAAAAAGAACGAGAGGCATGGCGATGGATTGATGGCTGTGTTGTATCAGCGCATTGATCGATGGCGCTGTTGAAGTTTTGATGTCGTGGCCCTCAATTAAGGAGTTGGCTGCACGTGACGTCAACTTGACTTGCCATCAATCTCAACTTCAGTTACAAATCAACAAATAAAATATTTATTTCATTAATTAATCTTTCACTCCTAGTTACTGCGATTAATCTCGAAATCTGTCGTCTTTCTTCTTTCTTGTCCAAATTTCACCAACCGGATCACCATGATCAGCTACACACTCCCAATCACCGATACCGTGCATCGCGGAGGCCTTTCTAACACCCCGACCACCACCTCCAATGATTAGATTTCCTGGACGATATTGATCGTCCATTTTCATACGACGGATTACGCTTCCGTGAACCCTGACAGTATGAGGCACATCTCGAACTTCACCACCTGGGAGGGGCCATCGGATAGGCTTCCATGATCCGTCGGTCTGAAGATCCATCCTACGGAAAGGTAGGTATTCCATGATCTTCCAAGCTGTGACGGCAATAGCACCAAGACCTTGTCCGTATTCTAAGGAATCGTGAATCTTCGCAGTGCATGCGCCATGCATAACCCCGTGGAAGTCTTCTTTGGGATCTCTTGTCTTTTCGTCCATCGGCATGTCTGGTGCATGGCCTACCCCACTACCACTTGATACTCGGAGATTAGGAATAGGAGGCCTTCCTGTTGCATCTTGCCAGTCATGAGCAACACAGCATCCCATTTCTGCAACTTTCTCATCATCAAACGGAAGACCAGCTTTCTGCGCCTCTCTCACGATCCACGCAAGTGGGATATGACTGGTGCTTTTACTCCCTTCATGGATCTCCCAACCTCCACCAACATCAGCATGGCCTCCAGAAAACCACACCTCGTCAATATCTTGGGCTGTGTCATCATCAATATTGTTGAGTTCGGAAAGTTCGATACCCGAGACATTTGACATGGTTTCCGCATCGCCCCCATTCGTTTTCAGGCAAGACCTAGAGCGAGGGCGATAAGGTGCGAATGCATTTCCTTTCTTTCTGCCTCTCTTGTCATTAGGAGAAAGGTTGTTGCTCTTTCCCCCTCGCTCTTCATGCCCGTGAAGTCCCTCGCGTATGTCATCGCGTATGTCGTCGACAGCCTTGTGAAGGTGATGTTTACCTTCCTTCTGCTTTGGTCGATCTTGATACATAAGATCCTGGCGAAACTTGGCTCGTCTTTCATCGATACTGACGGCGTGACGAATCACCCTAGCGCTGCTTCGTGCAGTATATGGAAACTTGCTGCGTTGCATCCAGGCTGTCTCAAACTTGGGTACCGAATTGACGGTGTCGAATAGTCCAAGAAACCGAATGCGACCAACAGGGCGAGAGAATGTCTCTCGAAAACCCTTCATGAACTTGAACATCTCGTCTCTCTTATTCTTCGCTGCCTCGGTCTCTTTGTTTGGCGGTTTGTCACAATCTTCCTCGTCCTCTGGGATTTGTTCACGACCTTGCCATTGGGCGAATGCCTTCCAAGCAAATTTGACCATCTCTTCATTACCGTGCGATAAGAGTCCGATGTAGTCGAGCATTTCAGCTAGAAAGCGTGCGATATATGCTCCTCGACTGAAACCGAACATGTAAATCTCATCGCCAGGGTTATAGAATCGCATGAGGAATCGGTAGCCTCCTACGACATGTTGATCGAATGAGGAGCCAACTGCCGAGTCTTTGGCTTTCTGATACCAAGAGCGGAACCGAGCTCGAACACCGCTATGTGTGAGCGATCCAGAGATGACATAGGTGCCAATACCAGCTGGACTGTGTTAGTCAAGAAGAGGGCCTCGGCAGACGGCTTACGTTGGTAGTAGTGATACTGGTCACTTGCTTGGCGATCCAGCATTCGAAAGATCTTGAGAATGTTGCTGTCGCTGTCATCTCCGTGGAACTTGTTTCCAGTTCCATCGAAACAGAGGACAAGTTTTCGAGGCTTGCGATCAGGGTCTGCAATTACAGGACGCATCGCGGGGGTTGGTGGTCTGCTCTGGAAATCTCGAGATGATGGGGGGTCTTTAACAGACCCGTTCAGAGAATTGGGCATAAGGTGACTGTAATCCATTGTTGGCAACTCAGCTCTTGAGGTAGCACGGCCGGAGATCTGTGGCATCACAGAACACATTCGGGACGACATGGCAGTTGGGGACAGCCTTCTTATTGATGACTTGGGCTTGGCTGTCTCATTCACACCAAGCTACCTACCATCGGATACTAAATACGGGTCGAATTGACCAGCGTGGTACACCCTCATGATGACTATTTCATTCCGGTGCAGACACTCTGCCGTGCTGCAAGAACGAGATGCAACAGGCCCAAGCTGGTAAGACTGTCTTAGATGGCGGCGCCAGTGAACAGGTTGTGGGTGTTTTCGGCTGACAATTCAATGATCTACGGCCCTACCAGAGGAGCCGCCTGTTTCTAACTGGCGTACAATCTCAGCCCCAAAACATTGAGGAGTTCAGCAAGATAGTATCGTCGAACGAAAACAGAGCTTGCCGTTCCACTCCATTGAGTAATCCTTGCTTGGGGGCATCATTCACCAACTACAACATGCTGATCGTCATCAAGTGCCGATAGCTGTCGAATTGCGTTCTCAGCTATTGCACATTTATTGCCTGCGTCAAGCTGAGAACCTTTTTTAGGATATTGTCGTGGCGATCATTGAGCTGTGGCTACACGGGAGTCTAGGATGTCGATCA
The DNA here is from genome assembly GCA_000966865.1 of Fusarium sp. JS626. Lineage (NCBI taxonomy): Eukaryota > Fungi > Ascomycota > Sordariomycetes > Hypocreales > Nectriaceae > Fusarium > Fusarium sp. JS626. The sequence goes on along the minus strand of JWIV01000057.1, from coordinate 845,652 downwards.
GCCTCCCTCACGTCTTGGACCCAGTTCCCTTGTGAAAGTCTGAGCGGGTACCAATTGGAACTTCGATCTGCAGCCCATCGCGGAAGCTATCAGCCGCTATTGAGGGCCGTCCCTGGAGATGGGAAAAGTACCTCTAAGTCGCCCAAAGTACCGACGTTTTATCAATAATAATTGGACGGTAAGACAAAACAAGCCATCGACGTTGGTGGCAGACAAGAATTGAGTATTTACCACACCACTATCAATTGCTCCCACCAACGATGAACAGTACCATTCATAGCTTGCTGTTCTTCCACACAGGACTTCTCTTCTCGACAAAACTCAAAACACCCTCCTTCATGTTCTCGCCGCCTTCAATGCTCTGATAAATTCCCTTCTCAATCCCGTTCGTGCTGTCCTTGGGGTTCTCAGCTTCCCAGCCACCCAGCAGCCCCTCGCGCGAGACAATGATAGAGTCGGGCGAAACGTTAGACATTTCAATCGCCCATCGTAAGGCCTCTTGAACAACGTCGTCCAACTTGACCACTTTGTTTACAATGCCCCAGTCGAGGAATTGTTGTGCGGTATACATGCGTCCTAGAAGTGCCACTTCGGATGCGCGTTGACGTCCAACAATGCGAATGAGACGCGGCAGAGCGCCTGCGATAGCGACAACACCACGCTTGACTTCTGGAAGACCGAACTTGGCTGTCTCACTCGCAATGACCATATCCAGGTTGAGTATCATCTCCATTCCGCCACCAAGGCAAAGTCCATTGACTGCCGCGATGATGGGTTTCTTTCCACGTCTGTTGCTCAATCCTCCAAATCCGTTATCTGCCCATTTATCCACCTTGGCTGTGCTGCTTTCCGCATTTTTGACATTCCACTCTTTCAAATCCGCACCGGCGCAAAACGCTCGTCCGGTACCTGTGATGATAGCGCATCGTAGTGTGGGTTCATTATCGTACCATCTCCAGAGACGATCAAGCTCAAAGCTCATCTGTCGCTGCAGCGCATTGAGTTGGTCTGGCCGATTGAGAGTGACCAAGAGGATATGAGGATGGGGATACGAGAGGACAGTGTTCGGAACATCTGGGGGTGTAAGTGACTTTGGCATGATGACTTGAATATTAATTGGCTATGTTCAAGGACAGATCAAGAAACCATGAGCTCTTGTATTAATGACAGCTCCAACTATCCGGTAAGCTCGTGTGGGGAACCTCGGCACCTCGGAAGCTCATCTCAACGTGGAAATCCCCCAGACGATCCCGCCCACCCCCTCACAGTGAACCACAATGAACAAGGATTAAAAGATGAATTATTTATTCCCACAGCTCTCAAACGCCTCTCACCTTTTGTATTGCAATGGTATTAAGTCCCAGTTTAGTTAATGATACAATTTCAGCCGCTTACTCCTCCATCACGCTGGTAGTCCTCGCTTCTCACTCTCGGTAAAGAAGATGACCATACGCCAGAGCTTCTTGACAAGATCCTCTGCTTCGTCGTCGAGTGCCTGAAATGTTAGCAATAATCATAAGTTATGAGAGGGAAACGTACTCCTTCTAGTTCTTCTGCCAGAGCGGCTGCTGTGCCATGAGCGCGAAGATGCTCCTCCACTGCCTCGACAAGCATTTCCTCTTGGACACCGAGATACTCGACAATCTTCTTCTCGACAAACGGTCGCAGCTTATCCTTCACGACAGCATCGTCCATGTAATCCCACTTGACAGTCCATCCCCAAAGACCATCCTTGTCCGAAGGGATCTCCTGCGCAAGGGATCGCACAGCCTGCGAGATCTCCTCGTCTGTCATGTGCGCTGTAGCAGATGAAGGATCGAATTGAATAGGGACCAATTGACGCTTAGTAGAAGTATCGGCCTCTTCGTCGTCCAAAAGACCCTCAACCTCTGCGATGGTGCGCCGTTGGGGAGCTGCCCTGGATGCCTGAGCCTTCTGAGCTGCGGCTCCGAGGGACAGCTTGAACGGCTGTGGTGCAGCGACGGGTGTTTCTCGCTCCTCCATTTCTTCGGCTTGCTTATCAAGGAACGAGTCGGCCATACCGCGTGCACGTTCCATCTGAGATTTCTCGCGACGCTGTTCGTCATGCTCAGCTCTCCTGTCGGCTTCATCTCGTGATTCTTCGTCTGCTCGGTCTGCTGCTCTCTTGCGAGCCCAGTTGCTGTGATCGCGATAGTAAGGGTGTGTCTTGCGACTTGCTTCTTTCTCATCATCCCATGCCTTTTCTCTCTCGAGCTGCTCCTCCTTTCTTCGTTCAAATGACTCTGCGTCCTGGCGTTCTCGCTCGCGCTCTCGGTCTATCGCTGCCTGTCTTGATCGCTCTCGGTTGCTCCACTTGCGCTCGGCCTCGAGGTATGCCTTGTCGTCGTCTTCATCCTTCTTGGATTTGTATCGTCGGTAAAGCTCTCCATCGCTGGCGTCTGTGTCGTCGTCTTCCTGATGAATGGAAAGATCTGTGTTGGAGATACCTCCGTTCACAAAGGCGACACGATTTTGACCATTCTGGCCCTTAGGTCCTGATGGCGCATTCGCGATACTGCCTCTTGGACCCAAGGGGATGTTGTTTGTGGCTGGTGGTGAATCAAGTCGGGATGGCCGAGATGGTCCGTTTCGTCGTCGTTCCATCTCCTCCATCTCTTCCTCCTTTCGCAGTCGTTCGAGATCCCGTTGGGTGCTGCGCTCTCGGAAAGCAGCAATTTCCTGCGCAACGACTTCTCGCATCTCAGCGGGGATATCTGCAAGTTCGTCGTCTTGTGCCAGAGGAATGTTCACCACCTCGACGTTCTCCCCAGACTCAGTATTGCCCATAGTAACATCCTGAGCTGCTGTGTTGGTCGTGGGGTAGAACAAATCGTAAATAACATCCTTCAGCGACGCTCTAGCTGCTTCGACCTTGTCCGTTCCGATAGAACCATCTTGACTCTCTTCGTAAGATTCGATGTATTTCAGTGAGCTCTCATCGACCGTGACTTGAAGTTTCGTCTTTTCGATTCCCTCGAATTTGTCGTCCTTGGGTCTATCGGCGGAAACCTGTTGTCGCTTGACGGGAACCTCGATTTGCTGTTCGTTGAGTAGCTTCACCGCTGTGGAAAGCGACCAGGGATCCTCAAATAGAGCAAAGCCGAACTTGGTGCCCTTGTGGTCATCTGTTACACTGCTTGCTGAATCCCACTTGCGCAGTTTTCCAACAGCTCCCAACAATCGTTGGACGCCATCGTCACCGCCAACACCATCTGGAATCTGATGTATAAAGATCGTCCGCAGCTTCTCTTCGTTCGTAGGGGGAACAAGCACTTGGGGCACTTCCCTTGCACCTCGGTCTCGGTCCATTCCCCGGTCCATTCCCAGTCCAGGTCGTCCACCGCTGGGACCAGGCATATCACGACCGCTCGATGCGGGACCAGGCTTGCCCTGAGACGTACCGAGCCGGATCACGGGGGCGTTGAAGTTGATGTTCGGCATGTTTGCAGGCGCTTGGAAGTTGTGTGGAAGGCCGCTTGGACGATTAGCTTGTTGGGCGCTAGACTGCTGGACACCTGGGGGTGCCATTCCCGGAGCAGAAGACATGCCTGGAGGAGGTCCTGCAACACGTTAGATGGGTAATGAGGATATCGTCAAGTGAGCGCACCTAGACCAGGTGGAGGAGCCATTCCTGGAGGGGCATTGTTCGATCCGGGGTAACCTCCATAAGCTGGAGGTGCGCCGTAAGGATTGTCTGTAACTGTTAGCTTGCTCATGTTGATCTAAGGGAAACATACTGCCATAAGGATTATATGCCATATTGGCGCGCTGCGTTGAGCGCTGTAAGTTCTGTCTGGTTAGGGTCGCGTAAAGCTTTCAATTGTGACTGTGTCAAGTTCAAAATTGTCAATGATATCAGAATTATGTTTCGCGCAAAACTTCTTAATGCGCAAGCGTGTTGAGGCATCCGCGAGGCTGAAGATGTTTCAAGGTGGGGCCGACAGGTGATCCACATTTCCCGCCTTATCGCCCCTACATTTTTCCGACACATCGCGACTTTTCTGCTTCATCAGATGCCGATTAACAGCTGAATTGACGACAGCCAATTGGCGATTACGTTGGAGATTGTCGCAACATGTGAGCTCAATATAAATGTGTGCAGTTCAGATGCTGATATTCCCAGGGCCTCGTTCCGAACTGGCAGCGCAATGCTGTTCAGAGTAGCTACACCTTCAGTATGCCTCGCAAAGAGGTCATTTACGACATCTCTCGCCTTCCGAGCCGGTCCCAAGATCGGTACAGATGAGGTGGCACCTCCAGCTGTAGCTCCTCAAGCTCGTTCGAGCCCATATGTTGTTGACCCTGCTCAACAATCTCGACCAAGCCCTCTTGCCGATGCCACTCCCGCTGATACCGACCCCAATGAACCACGAGCCAACCCTCTTATCGGCAGTGTTCCTCCTCCCCCTCCTGCCGGCACTACCTCCACCGAATCTAAGCCCAGTGGACACAACTACGATGCGACCAAACCATTCACACTCGATATTGCTTCCATTATCGCCTCAAGGGCCAGCACATTCTCCGATACAGCCTCGGACCCCGTGACTCGTCCTCAGATCCGTGCTAAGCCCGTCACCGGCCGCACAGTTTTTGTCAAGGACAGAATAACCAAGACAAGCGGGCCTACACCCATGGTTGCTCTCCGTGTCCTCAACAGAATGGTGCGAGATGATCAGGTCAAGAACAAGTTCCACAGTCAAAAGTTCCACGAACGAAAGGGTCTTAAGAAGAAGAGACTTAGAAGTCAGAGATGGCGATCACGATTCAAGCATGGTTTCAAGGCGACTGTGAGCAGAGTTATGGAGCTTAAGAAGCAGGGATGGTAGATGTTTAGTAAAATACTGGTAAAGCATGATTGTACAATAGATGTGAGCATGTAAAGTATGATTAAGAATTCATTATCGTGGCTACATATACTCGTCGTCTGACCAATCTCGAGTTGGACTTGGTAGTGGACTGGCCTTGATTTTTGGTCGTGATCTAAACACTGCCTCCATATCCTCCTGCGCCATGAGTTCATCCGTGCAGATTGTCGTCTCTTCGTCAACCTTGGGAAAGTAGTCATCCTCCTTCTTGGTTGGTGCCTTTGGTTTTCGCAATGAGCGCCGCCTTTCCATCTGAGCCTTCTTTCTCGCCTTGTCGAAACCAGCCATGCTCTTCTTTGTCCTGGCAATGAGATCGAATTCTTCGTCGACCGATTGAGTAGGATCCTCTGCGGAAACAGGTTCTGCGGATGTTGGTGGTGACAAGTCAAGGACTTCGTTATCAGGAAAGTCGAATGATTCACGGGCCATGGTCAGACGAGTTCGTTCGGCGAGTGAGAGTGTATGTCGAGGTCTAGGTCGTGATCGCTTGACAGGAGATGGCGAGGCCATGTTCATAGACTCAAGAATTTGATCTGCCATTTCTTGAGTACCAGGAGGCTCTACAGGCATCAATTCCGGGGATTCCTGTAGAGGCAGAGGAGATGGCGGGGGAGACGGCTGAGGTGATAGCTGGGGTGTAAGCTGAGGCGAGACGTCGTATTCAGGTCGTGGAGATGCCGCAACAGGTTCATCTTCAGGCTCAGGAGAGCTGGTTCTTTCAACTGATGAGGCGCGAAGGATACGAGCTTCATCCTCGGACGGCTTGCGCAGACTTCTGGTACTCGATGAAATAGAGGCGAAAGAGTCGCTAGTATGGGCGAGCTTAGGTCGGACGGGGAATCTTTTCGACAGATCGAGCTTTGACTTGAAAGACTTAATTGGAGATTCAGGAAGCCCATCCTCGTCCTCCAATTCGCTGATCACTTCTTCCTCCTGTTCTGGCTCCGGAGCAGGGACGTTGATTGCCGGTGGATTATGAGAGAAAGGACGCTGCAAAAAGTCCAGAGCCGAAGACTTTTGTGGCTTTGTGCTCTGTAACTCCTGTTCCAAAGTACTAACGAGGTCATCGTACTCCTGAATGAGCTTTGGTTTGCCGAATGTCGCCTTTTTAGGGCTGACTCTTCCGAGTTGCAATGCTTCGTGCGCGCCGAACCCAAAGTCAATGCCGTTTTCCTCCTGTCTCTGCTTGACCTTTGATGGTGATGGCTTCGGTTGGTCAACGGATAGCTCGTTACGGAAGCTCTGCCATTTTTGAAGTCGTTCCTTCTGTACGCGAATTCGTGTGTCCAGTTGCTCCAGCAGACCACTGCCGTGTTCTTCAAGCTCGTCAACTCGGCCTTGCTGGACTCTTCGCCAAACGCGATCAAAAGGCATCCCTAGAAGTCCGTCTTTCTTCGCACTGGCATCGCCATAGAGCAGCGTTTCCATCCAGCGCTCATTTCCAGACCAATTGTTTCGAAGTGTTCGCCACATCTCGCGCCTGGCATCTTCGGAGATTGTCTTGCCGCCCTCTAGAGCTTGGAGTGCTTCCTTTCTCCTCGCGATGCCCTTCTCCTTGACTGTCAACAGGTCGGAGAAGTCGTGAAACCGCGAGCTAGCAGCCACCTTACTGTTGAGTATCCGGCTGATGGCCACCTTATGCGTTAGAACCATGGTGTTGAGATCTGTGTTGTCGCTCTTGTATCCTCGATCCTCTAGTGCGAGCCCAAGCGCAAGAGCTTTAGGCTCACTGTTCGATACCTCCTGAGCAATAACGTGTTTGAGTACAGCAGAAGAAAATGCTGCAAGAACCTCTTCGAGTCTTTCGCCCCTGCATTCGTCTAGCATGGTCTTTCGTATAACGGCATCTCTCCCAAGCACTCCATTTTTCTTGGCCTGGTCGAGAGCTCGTAGAAGTGCGGCCCGCAGGTTGACCGATTGACTCTGGTCGATGGGAGGAAAGAAGGGTTTCAGTTTCTGTGATTGTTAGTCTGGTTTCCATCTTCGAGCTGCTGTCTTACCTTTTTTGTTTCCTCGGGGTCCCATAGCGCAAAGAGGTGGAAGAGGGCCCATTCCACGCATTGTACCCTCTTCTTCAGGCCCTGCGCACTTGAACCGCCGGTCGCAAATGTTTCAGCACGAATGTCGGGCCAGTCCTCATATAGGTCGAGGTCAAGAAGGTTCAAATTGGTCAAAAAAATCGATAAAGCAGGAGGTCCATGATGGACCTGGGGAGCTGGCGAAGGTGCATGTTGCGCAGATTTGTTTGTGAAGCCAGCCACTAAACGGGCGGATCGTGTACGAGGAGGTTGAACCGCAGCCATGGTGACATGTTTGTGTCGTGATCAAAATTCGGTCAGGCCAAAGCGGCGTTTATGTAGTTTCTCGGTAGATATGCTGGTACCACCTGAAAAGGCGGAGTGTAAATAAGGCTGATGGTAAACAATGGAGCGGTGGAGGGGCCGGGCGGGTCGCAATATAATCCGCACACCAAAGCACTTAAAGCACCCACCTTATCACAACGCGCTTATACGTGCTGGATTTGGGCTGGCGCTTTTGAGTCGTCTTGTTACTATCCTCTGTCTGCTTTCTTTTATTCTTGGTAGCCGTGCTTGGCGATTGAAGTCGCTGGTAGGTAGGCCTATTGCGTTAACACCCGGTTGCTTTCTCCTTGCATAGTGTATCTCGTTTGCCATTGACTCAGGTATAGCTGTGCCATCAGGTAGCTACAGAGGAGGCCCCCCTGGAGTGCAGGCATGTTGGTTACAGCTTCTAAGAGTGATAAATAATAACAATCCATTTTACCAGATCTATTAATAGCCTTTACTTCTTATTAAAGAGCTAAGACATAAATAGAATAGAGAAAAGAAAAAGGTATTTATAAAAAAGTTAAAAGAAAGCTAAATTAAAACTTTTAATTTTTTAATAAAATTATATTTAATATATTTAATATATTTATTTATATAAATAATATTCTCTAAGGTTTATAATTACTATATATATATATATATATAGTAAACTAACCCTATAATTATAGTTATTTTAAATTGATTTCTTTTAAGTCAAACATACTTTTTACTAGGAAATCAGGACTTCAAACACATTGTGTTTGAAGTCTATTTTTATTAGTAAAAAGTGTGTTTGAGTTATATATTTATATAAATAATAATCTATATAGCTTATAATTAATATACATATATAATATACTAATATTATTAATATAACTATTTTAAACCCTTTTCTTTTAATTATAAATAGTAATTTTATTAAAAAGTTAAATTTTATAATATATTTAAATTACTTTTTATATAGAAATACTTTATACTGCTTATAATTTTAATATATATATATATAGTAAGCTAACCCTATAAGTATAGCTATTTTAAATTAACTTTTTTAACTCAAACACACTTTTTCCTAGTAATTTAAGACCTTAAATATATTATGTTTAAAGTCTGCTTTTCTTAGTAAAAAGTATGTTTGAGTTATATATTTATATAAAAAAAGTCTATATAGCTCATAATTAGTATCTATATATATATTATATAATAAACTTATAATTATAATTATTTTAAGAATTATTTCTAATTATAAATATAGTATTTATTAAAAAGCTTAACTTTATAATATATTAAAGTTATATATTTAAATAAAGGTACTCTATAAAGCTTATATTATATATATATATGTATTATAAATTCACCCTATAAATATTACTATTTTAAGTAGATTTATTTAACTCAAATACATTTTTTACTAGTAATTCAGGACTTCAAACACATTGTGTTTGAAGTCTGTTTTTCTTAGTAGAAAGTATGTTTGAGTTATATATCTTTATAAAAGTATTTTATATAGCTTCTAACTACTATAAGTATATATAGTAAATTAGTATAATTTATATAGCTATTTTAAATATTGTCCTTATTAATTATAAATGTATGTTTTATTAAAATATTAAAATTAATAATATATTTTACTTATCTAGTTAAATAAAAGTACTTTATATAGCTTTTAATTTCTATATTTATATTTAATATATTAATGTTAAATATATAGCTATTTTAAATCGATTTTTCTTAACTTAAACATACCTTTTACTAAGAAAAACAGACTTCAAACATAATGTGTTTGAAGTTATAATTTACTAGTAAAAAGTGTGTTTAAGTTATCTATCTAGATATAAATATTCTACATAGTATATAATTACTATAAATATATATAATAAATTAACCTTATAAATATAGCTATTTTTAATCGATTTTCTTAAACTCAAACACACCTTTTACTAAGAAAAATAAACTTCAAACACAATGTGTTTGAAGCTATGATTTACTAGTAAAAAGTGTGTTTGAGTTATCTATTTAAACTAAAATATTCTATATAGTATATAACTACTATATATAAATAGTAAATTATTTAATTTAATATAAAAGTTATTCAAGGTAAAATAAAACTTAAAAGTAAGAGGTTATTATTACTTAGATTAAAAAGCTTAAGAAAGAAAATAATTAACTTTGACTTCAAGTTATATAGGCTTAAGGCAGAGAGGGTAATAGCACGGCGCCAATACTATAACAACAAGTAGAAGAACTATTAATCACATAGTGGGCGCCCATTCCTCAACAAAGGCATAATAGACAGGCACCTTCATAGCAAACATCAGGTCAACATATAGACAGCAGTAAATAAGAGGTAAACAATCCATCCAACGAAGATAATAGGAAAAAGCAACACCATGCCATTTGTAGTCAAGAAAGAGTTCAATTATGAAGCAAAGTCGTCGAACTTCTCAACCGATTTCGTGCCAGGCCTGGATCACTTGTGTCACCAGAAGCGCATGGGACAAGCTTTTTGATGATATTTCAGGTGCACGTAAGCCAGGCCTAGCCGTCAAGAAACGAAAGCGTCGAGCAGACCTGTAAGAGTTTGCATCATTCACCGAGCCAAGATAATGGTTCTGGTTCCGAGATGTGTGCGAGAATGGTCAACTGGCTGTCGGTTTCGCATTCCGTCGTGCCTGTCCAACTCATGGATTGGGATGCGATATATAATCAGGAGTGGCGACAATAAGTTTGGCTATGACATTGTCGCCTTGACATTGGAAGAAATGCAGCGCAGAGGTTGAGTGAGTATCCATAAGATTATTATGAGGCCTGAGTTTGGCTGAGATGGAAAAGAAGTAGTGCTGGATCTACGGTAGTTGAGTGAAGTCATTAGCAAGACGGGCTGTATTCGGATAAGGTACGGGAAAGGAATTGGCATCGAAGCCTGCCGCAATGTTATAAATGGATAAAGCTATCATAGGTAGTTATGCTTCATGGCATCTTCAAGGAATAAATCACTATGAACTCGTTCTTGTCTGGGAAGCCTCTCAAGCTTTCCACACAGGTGCATGAAAGGTCATTCTGTGATTCAAGGCATCATGAGGTAGGAAGGTAGTCTAAATTTGCCTAAATTTAGTGTAGCAGATACAGAATCCATCCGTTCCAGCTCGTGCCTTCCCATCTCTTCACCTTCCCTACTAGAGGTGCAGCCCTCCTTTCAACTCCTACAACCACCCGCCGAGAGCAAAAGACGAAGCCTTTGCAACAAACAAATCATGACTTCACATTATCCTGGGTCCTACAGTGACGGGCAGCAATCTCGCGGCCGTGACGACTACGGCGAAGAGTCTCGTAAGTGATTACCAAAGCTTCCGATATGCTACTTTATACTAATCCGAGGTCAGGATGGTATCCTTATGCCACTACTATTGACCCAGTCGACTTCCTTTCCCCTACGCGTGCTGTAACGCCTGGCAATCCCGGTTTGCGACGCGTCGTTGTACGTTCAGGCTCAAGTCGCGAATGGGAACTTCAAGGCGAAAATGCGGACCTCAAAAGAAGATTACAGGACTCTCAGCAGACCGTTTCCTGCCTGCAATCTGACCGAAATGATCTGAAGACTGAAGTCACAGGGCTCCGAGCTCAACTGTCTTATGCGACTGGGACTCTGACCACACAGCTTCGAAAGGAACTTGATGACATGAGGCCTGAGGCGACTTTGAATCAGAGGCTTAAGGAACAAAGCACTCTGAAGAGCAACGCAATCAACAGGCTCACAACTGAAGCTGCTGAACAGTTCAAGACAATTCAACAGCTAAAAAGAGAAATCAGCAATAAAAATGGCACAATCGGTCAACTACAGCGTGACAGGAAAAAGGCAATTCAAGATCTCAACAATGTTCGAAGCAATATGAATTCGTGCAAGCCACGCAAATTGTCCAAGGCAGAAAAGCGCAAACAACGCCAGGAGGCAGAAATGACCAACGGATCCGAAAAAGAAGGACTCCCGATCTCGAAATTTGTGCAAGACAGCTATCTCACTCATGACGTGCTTGCACAGATCTCTCGCATTGCAGCCAATGTTGAAGAAAAGAAAAACCTGTATGCTTTGCTATACAGCGCGAATCGTGATATTTACTACTGCATTCACGAGGCTGTTGAAAAGGGCATGTCTGCATCCCAAGCCTTGAGCCCTGCACAGTCTAATTGTCCGGCCCGTGGTGCGAATTGCAACTTCCTGGTCAAGGCTATCGTGGACGGTGTGGTCAACAAATTCCAGGTCTTCAACCCCAATGCTCCCATTCCAGATATCCATCAGACTAAGGTTCAGAGTGAGAAGTCAGGATGACTGAGGTATCAAGGCTGGGAATTTGCACTGGAGTTTCTCATCTGATCCAACCAATAGCCGAATCTCGATACCATGTGTTACGGGAGTAGAAAAGACGCGAGGCTTTGACGCAGCAGTATAATTTATTTCTAGTCAGTAGTTAAGGCATTATCCAGTACCTCATCTATATTGATCCCCTTGCGATGTCGCCGTCTAATACTGCGAATCTTCCGCCCACTCCATTGTGATGTAACCCTTCTAGGGATGAAGGTGAAGTCCCCCATCGTGGTGTCGCCATTTGGATCTCGGTGCGCCTGTACAGACACCAAAAACCTTGCCCTCTTCGCGCACCACAAGGACCCTCCATGGGATCGTCCAGGGATCTTGAAGACATGGTGTTAGCCGTATTTGCGATAACATATCTGTAATTGTCAAGGAGTTACCCGTCAGGATAGCAATATATATATTATAAGAAAAGAGTAGAATAGAGTAGAAATTAAAGAAAAAAGTATTTATAAAGCCTAGAAAAAAGTTAAAAAAAAAGTTAAATAAAAGCTTTTTAAGTTTACTATAGTATTTTCTATAATATATAACTTTATTAAGAAGTAAATTAAATAATGATAATATTATTATTTTATTATTTAACTAAAGAAAGTATATTTGTTTTAAATAAATCCTATATAATAAAAATAATACTTTTTATAATATATACTTTTATAATATATAATTAAATAAATATTTATAATAAGTTTTATAATTAATAAAAAATAATAATAGCTTTTACTAAGAAATAAATTAAATAATAATACTATTATTATTTTATTACTTAACTAGGGAAAGTATATTATCTTTTTTTAAAAAATCCTATATAATAAAGGTTATACTTTTTATAATATATACTTTTATTATATATAATTAAAAAAATATTTTTAATAAGTTTTATAATTAATAAAAAATAATAATAGCTTTTACTAAGAAATAAATTAAATAATAATACTATTATTATTTTATTATTTAATTAGTAAAAGTATATTATTTTTTTAAAAATACTTTATATAATTAAAATAGTATTTCTTATAATATATATATTAATTATATATCTATTTAGATATATATAATAGGTTTTATTACTATTTAAACTTTAATAATTATTAAAAATATAAATAAGTATAATAATATTATATTTTTAATATATTATTAAGAATAATACTATATAGAAACTATTTAATATTCTTTTATATTTTAATATATATTATATTAATAAATAAGAATTGAAGTTAGGAATTCCCTTTTTATATTTCATATATATATTATTTTTAAATATTTATACTTTTACCTAAGGTATATTTTTATATTAACCTTAATATGTATTTGTTAAATATATATTTATTTTATAATATTATATCCTTACTTACCTTTTAATTAAAGTATAGAACCTTAAAAATAGAATAGTATTATTCACCTTTCTTTTATTTCTTTAACTGCTTATAAAACTCTATAAACCTAAGTAAACATTTTTCCTCCTTTTTTAACTTTTTCTGCTTTTCCTTTATTTCAACCTTAGACTGGTATAGCCTGTCGAGGATCTGGCCTGGTTGCATCAGGCCTGTCTCTTGTAAACCACTTTGTAGCTCTTCGCACTCATCTAAGGTGCCTCGCACAAGCTCAAGCTTTTGGTTTAGTTCTTGGAGTTTGTCCAAAAATAATTCTCTCTTGTCCATCTCAACTTCCATTTCATTGGAGTTGGAGGTGAGAAATCCCTTTATCCCGACTGCCCTCCAACCAAGGCTCAACACGGACCTTGTCGGGCTGGTTGAGTTCGCCCCAGCTTGGGTGGCATTGAAGCCGGTCTGATGAACTAGAGATCTTGCCAGAGTTGTCACGAGTCGTTCAGCAAGTGGCAGCTGTTCGTCCTTCCATGTGCGAATGGCGATCTTGATGATGATATCCATCTTCAAGTCCAGCGCCTCAAGAACACTGACGGTGAGGCATAGGGGCTTGTTCATATCCCTGAGATTGCGGTAATAATTGTTTACTCGTGTGTTCAGATTAATTGAGCATCCTACATATAGTGGGCTCTGAATCTGACGCACGGTATTTGTGGTGTCGAGATTGGTGACTCGTCTCTTGAAACTTGTGACAAGCTCTTGGATGGACTTTTTCACCATTCTTCTTGATGAATTGAGCCACTGAGCCGTCGGTTGGATCGCCTGCCTGACAGTAAATACCATCCACCTTCATGTTCCATTTCTTGTCTTCCACCTGTTGAGCACTGAGTCCAACATTGCTGGAGGAATTGATGGCTTTGGCACCACGGATGTACTGCTCCAGCCCGTTGATCAAATCATGGAGCTCTGCTCCGTTTAAAAACTTGCCGCCGGAATTAAATGAAATAAAAGTCGTATTACACCAGATGGATCGTCTCAAAACCATTGTTTTTGTCGCGGTGTATTGAGCTGACTAAATATGCAGATGAGGCTCTCGCTGATGGTTGAGAGACATTGAATTAAGCTCATCCAGTCGGAGGTTTTATCAACGTTTCCCGCACCGGGAGCCCCTTGCAACCCCACCTCGGAATCCACCTCGGAAACTTTCTGGCAATTAGAACAGGGACCGACTGAAGCATCCAATTACACACATTGCGAAGCATGTTGCAGAGCCCAAGTCAATAGGTCTCTATTTGCACAAATATCTTAACTTGATACCTGATGATGCCACCAACATACATGCGGTATGGTGTCCCATAGCCCCTTTGTTGCATGTACCCTCCAGATTTCCAAACCCAAAGGATGCGTGTACCTTACCTGGGAGTCCAGGGTCGGTCATCTGCGTCACGTCAGCACGTAGACCGATCAAGGTGATAAAGTATGGGTAACTCACATGGGCTTGGTCGATAATATTGTGAATGGGGGCGGGAGGAGTTGTGGTTGTGGCCGCTGTGATCGGGACGGCCAGCTAAAGAACTCCAGTCAATATTCTGGGTGGAGGTGAAGGAGCCCCCTTTAGGGGCAACACAGAACATGATGCCGCCAACATCGGCAGATGGGTTCATGGACTTGACGTGTCGGTAGGCTTGGACCAGAGCTTCTTCGTTCTTGACGTTAAAAGCAATGGTCTTCGAAACGGTGGGGACTTTGGTGAAGACGTTGAACTGCACGCCTCCGCCGCTACTGTTGCTGTGGATGGCTAGCCCGGGAGGTTGCTGGGTGCCGTGGCCTTGACGGCTGACGGCTTGCAGAGCCATGCTGTCGACCATGGTTAAGTCAGCCCGGGGTTTGATCTCGGGCTTCACGTCGGGCTTCATGTCGGGTTTGATCTCGGGCTTGATATTGGGCTTGGGCTCAGGTCTGATCTCAGGTTTGGAGGTTGGCATCGGCTTTGGTAGGTAGGGAGCAAAATCGCGCGCGAAGAATCGTCGATCAGGGAGTCCATTCGGAGTTTGAACATGAGGGGGTTTGACGACCTGGGGGCCGTTTGGGGGTGGAGGGATCGTATCGACACCGGCGATGACAGGGACTTTGGTGCATTGGGTACGGGCTTCGAGGGAGGGAGTCGTGACAGCAGGGGCTAGCGGAAAGGTCTTGGGTCGAGCGGACGACTGCTGGGCAGGTCGAAGAGGAGAATTTTCGTCGTTCCCAGTTGAGCCCGTTGGAGTAGTAGGTAAGGAAGAGGGACTCTGCCAGCGAGAGCTCGGAAAGAGGGCCCCATAAGGGCTTGAACGCCAGTGACTGGGAGGGCTTTTGGTCGATGTTTTCGGCATTGTTACGACCTAGCCGATGTGTGGGTGGTAGGGTGATTGTGTACTACCTAGGTAGAGGGGGAGAGTTGCCCTTTGTTGTGAAGAGCTTGTTGCTTTGCATATCAGGGTGATAACATTTGGTAGGTCGGACACTGCTTGCAATGGCAGGCGGTAATCAGGTAACTAGGCACCATTGAGTTTAGGCGATTTACTGTATTCACTCGTCACTGCCTGCCTACCTTACGGAGAGAATATCTCACATTACTTACTTAAGAACTGTATGTTTTTATCGAACTACAAATCGGTCGGTTAAGGTATAGTAATAATAACTATATTTTACTAGTAGTTTCTATTCTTAAGTATTAGTACTATATTAAATAATAATATAAAAGAAATAGTAAATATTATTTAATATTTATTATTTAATATATAGGAGTACACTTTATATTCTTTATTTAATATATAAAATAATGCTTTATATTTATAAATTATTTAAAAAGCTATAGTAAATATTCTATAAATACACCAACTTTTATAATAAATTATAAAGTATTAAGTAACTACTTTTACCAAGAATAAATAACTTTAGCTTATACTTTAAGTAGTTCATTACTTAACTACTAAATTACTTTACTATAGGTAGTCCTGTCCTTGACAGCCGCCAGCACTGTTAACAAGTGACGGCCTACTTTCGCGGCCAAACAGGCAAGTACCACTACCTCACGCAACCCCACATTAACTTCTCCCTTCTGTTTTTTCTTGTCGGTTTTCTTTCTCCCTCTTCAACATCACCAGCTGCATTCACGTCTACAACAGAGATACAGCAACACGATGTCTCAATACTATCCGCATCGCGGTGGTACTGGTGCCGCAGGTGGCGGCGGCGGCGGAGACCAAGACCGTGGGCAAATCCCAGGTTCTAGTCGAGGTCGCAGCAGGAGCAGGAGCCGCAGACGCGGCGGTAGGCAAGGCCAACGTGACGCGGCGGAAGTTGAAAGTTCTTTCGCTGGCTTTGAGGATGAACAGGAACCTGTCAACCGATATGGAGACAGCCGTCAAGGGGACCAACGAGCTTCCCTTTCCAACTATCAGCAACCCCTGCGCCAACCCAGGGAAGACTACTTCGCGCCCTACCACGGGCCTCCGCAAGATTGGCGCCAACCGCCTCCCGAGCAAATCTCGGAGTACGGTTATCGAAACAACCAGTATCCTCCTGGCCAAATGCCAGGGTACGGATATAACGACTACCAGCGCCCTCCTGGCCAAATGCCAGGGTATGGGTATAATGACTACCAGCATCCTCCTGAGCAGTTCTCAGGGTACGGTCATCGAGGCAGTCATCCCCCTCCCCTCACTCCTGGGCAATTATATGGACGAAACCAGCCTCCTCCCCTCATTCCTGAGCCGTACCCACGGTACGGAGATAGAGGGCATTCCTATCAGGACCCTCCAGTGCGTGTTCCGCAAGCGCAGAACCGCCCACACATGCCTCTGGTCCGTGTTCCGCAAGCGCAGAACCGGCCGCCAAACCAGGCACCCAGTGCTGCCTTGAATTTCAAGTTTTCCGACCTTAGTGACCCCAAATCAGGAGCCCTCGACCAATTTCTTGGGCTCTTTGGCCATGCTGGTGGGCAGTCAAGGAACTCGAACTCGCAAAAGCGCAAGCGTAAGCAGGCACCTCAAAGCTCTAGGAGCACGACGACTCTCGCGGGTGCCAACAACGGAACCCAAGAAGTCAAACCTGAAAACGAGAGCAGCGATGATGGCCTCGGACGTCAAAAGAAACTTCGTAGTGCCAACCCAGGAGGTGTGAATGTCGAGATGCATGTCTGTGGCAACTGCAAAGGCAAGGCCCATGTGGTCGCTACTTGCAACAAGCCTCGATCAGACGGCCTTATCCATGGGTGTGCGATCTGCAATGCAGGTAGTCACCCTACATGGACTTGCGGGGAATTCCCCCGAGACGACAAAAAGCTCGACCAGCTGAGAGAGTTGGTGTTCAAAAGAGCGAACCGGCCGGCACTTCACGGCAAGTTCTGGTATCCTCTTATGCACTCCTATATGCAGGCTCACCCAGATACTGAGGTTCCTGGACTGCCATGGACAAAAGAGTTCAGTCAGCGGTACCATAAAGACTTGAGACTACAAAACATGCTTCGTTACGACATAGACAACGACGAACTGTTCACTGTCGATCCCCAAACACGCACATGGCAAGCTGCCGTGACGCATTACGGGGACCCAGGTCAACGGGGTATCAAGCAAGAGATAAAGCAGGAAATCATAGATTGATTCGACGCCCGATCTTGGTAGTTAGGGTACTATAATTGACGCCATACGCGACTATTCAAGCGTCCACATTACTTTTCGTTTCATCTTACTGTGACCCAAAAGCTTCTCAATGCCTCTGTTGCCGAACCGTAGATCGTGACATGCTGGCAGTAGCAATTAATAGTTACGGTGAGTCGATTGTTCCGAATTGTTTATAATCGGCCTTTCGGATGACCAAATACTCTTCACGCATCATTGCATAGGTAATACTCAAATAGAGAAGAGTGTTATGTAGAGAAGAAGGCAAGGGCTGTAGGGAATGAACTTATGTATGCTGCGGGCAGATCTGGACTTCCTATGATACTGTAGTTTATAAGTACTGCCTAGCACTACCAAAGCTCGCAATCAGTTCAAGGGGCTCTGATACGCAAACAACAAACTTTGCGCGGCATGTTTACACCTTTGGGCTGGGTCGCAGGATTCTTTCTCGGTCGTCCGGGTCGTCGCCTTGTTGCTGCTGGCGCTTCTTCTGGCGATGGTTCCCGTCGTGGGTGGCCTGGAAGCCTGTTCGTTTCGTTCATTGTGGGCCCATACTCATGTGGATGAAAATGAAGAAGAAAATACATTATCTTTCGGGCGAGGTTGATGTGATAGTGAAGTTGAGTGACGACTGAGGCCAACAGGAATGACTGTTTGTTCGAAGGCCAGTAACAGGTAGTAGTGTAACACAAACGACCACCTGCACACATATCTCAGCGATACCCAATTTCAACATATTGTAACAAACTCTCCTGACGCTTCATAAGTTTGCTAAACCTGTTCTAATAATCATCAAGTTCTATGTAAGTTCATGGTCACAAACATTCACACAACACTCCTCAATAAACGCGGTCTCGGCAATTGGGTGCTTGAATTGAGAAAGGCTACGTATAACATGATAGTAAAAACTCAACGTGTATTCACAGAAGGGGCTTCTCCTTCATATCAGCCGCCCAGTCCATGATTCTTCCGCGGATGGTGAGATTGACTACTCTGCAGAGCCACACATTTTCTGCCAATTCAACGCGCTCGTGGCGACTCATGGCGAATCCTTCTTTGCAAGAATCGACCCAGGTCTCCAGGAGCGATTTGGCGTTCTCAAATCCTGAACGATCACTGCTGAGGATGGCATTGATGTTTTTCTTTGCGGCATCTCTTTCACTTGTGAACCAAGCCCGCCGTGCTACGAAGCTAGATGGCAAGGTGCTACTTGCTTTGACAACCCTGCCTGTTTTGATGTCGCTCTTCTGGATACGCTGCAGATAATCAAGGAGCGTGGTAAAATGACCAGAGAGACACTCCTTCATCCAGCTACTCAAAGTAGCCCATAGCTTGATGACCAAGTTTTGGGTCGGCAGTGTAATGGTCTTGGAAAAGCCGTCTTTGTCCCGGCTGACCTTGGTCATGAGGCCGACAGATAGCCATTGCATGACATTGGGCAAGTGTTGATCTTCCAAAGTTCCATTGACCTTCCTTGTTGTTCCCACATAGTGTTCTTCGTATCCCCATGCCAGACATACGCGATCATCGACGAACTCCCGCTGGATTCTGGACCAATCCTTGCCATTTGGACCCCAAACAAGAGACCAGAAGCCGAAGTCGACAGGGAGGGATAGTTTGAAGGGCTCTTGGTAAGGCGGCTGTACTCCAGGAAGGTTGTTTTCCCACAGGATCGTTCTGAGACCCAGATCGGGCGGTGTGCAAGGACAGGGGAATAGCTTTCCTTCGAACAGTGTAGCCTTGACAGAGGTTGGTGGCATTGCGTCTGCCATGTCCGAAAGATCCATGCTTCCCGTCTGCTCAGTCTCTGGTTGCGTTGCAAGTGGCACCGTGGCTACTGCTGGAGGTTTCGCAGCTTGAGAGGATAAAGCGAACACCGGAGAAGGCTGGATTGCAGCAGGATTCAAACTATTCGCAGGAGCAGCTGCAACCACGGCACGTGCCATTGTCGTTCCTGGCGCAAGAAAAGAGGACTCTATACCTGAAGTAGCATCGTTTGTTCTCTCAGTCATGGTCGATGCGAAAGATCCTTTCTCTCCTCCGGCCATCCGAGCTTGTCGGGGCTCAAGGACAGGTGCGTCCACAACGGGCTTGACGTCCGGCGTTCTGGCGGCAGTCGCTTCTTGCAAAGAGTTTCTTACACCCCTCCCTATGCAAAGCTTTTTCGTTGAGGCACTATCGTCATAATGTCGAGATCGGTTCGTGAAAGGCATTATCTCTTTCGTGGCTGGTGGTCGAGCTGGTGTGGTAGATGGCAAGGGGCTCGGAGCAACTGGATTTGCGCTCTGGGCAGCATTTGTCGTTTGCCCAGACTCGTCAGTGGGATCAACAATCTTGCTCGACAGAGTTTCCACAGCCTCGAAATTCGTGGGTTGCATGGTCGGTGGAAGTAATGTCCCTTCTCTTTTGTGCTTGGCCAGCAGGTCCGCGAATTTGCTGGAATCGGGGTCATCGTCTTGAGGGTCGGGAAAGGGCCATGGCCAGAGAGGCAATGACTTCTCGGGACAGTATTTGACTATATGAATGATTAGCATCAGATTCACTTAAGAAGAATATCTGTACTCACACCACGAATCCCAAACTTCTTCGTCGACGCCGTACTCAAGATCAGGTGCCGAAACACTGATGATGCGATCCTCTATGAGTACGTTGGCGAGCTTCAGCTCTGCAAGTTCGCGCAGTTTGCGCTCGTGTTCCTCAGGATCTGCACAATAGAAATGCCACTGGAAAAAGGCTCTCATGTATTGGCGCCTTTGAGCCAAAGTTGGTTGGAGACCAGGAAATTTCAGGGAGAAAGGTCCTCTCGGATAGAGGCCTTTGACTTTGAGATGTTGTAGGGCAGTTTCATCTTCGTTTGGTTCTTCTTGAGAAGGCATGGTGAGCTCGACGATGTGGTGAAGAGTTGAAGAGGTGAAGAAGAGAAATAGGAGAGCAAGTTAAGCGGGTTGCAAATAAATCAACTCGTCTTCTCGCCTACCTGGAGTGTAAGGCATCCAGAAATAGGTGCCTGCTTCTGATTCATAGGTCTTGCGCTGTTCACCTGTTCGCAGCAGTGTTTAGCAGTGACAAGGCTGTTATGAAAATTTATATAAACGTGATGTGCAGAATGAGCTGTTAAAGGCCGATATCAATACAGATAGAAAGAACGATGTATTTATAGGCATTCCTCAATATTTCACCAGCTGCTTTCGTTTGTCCATTTGCTGTCTTGCGGATTTACAAACAGGTGGTGTGTAGGTTCATAGTTCACGATGTCTCTTGACTCTGTCTTAGTTCAATGGTTGAACCAGCAGTGAGCTTAGAATATGTACAACTACTACACGTCCTATTTGAGTAAACTCTCGCTTTCAATGTCTCTATGTTTCTATTCTTAAACAGAACTCCAAACGGACAAAAGTACGTATGCCTTTTCCAGAACCTTAAACCTCCAAAAGCGTACAGGATTCCCGCATTCTATGCCCTTAAATCTGGAGATAGTGACTCTCAGCATGATGCCACCTGAAGCCCTAGTCTTCTTCACAGAGTGTGTCTCCAGGATGTGTTTTCTCTCCGTACTCTAGGAGCTGTCGGGGGATCAAAGGCTGGACCATTACGCTGGCCTCGAGGGTTCCAAGCTCGCTGTGCATTGCCCGTGGTTCTTACACCCGATGACATGTGTCGATTCTGGCCACCACGGTTGTTGTTCCTGTTCCTTCTCCATCTGTAACGTTGACTGCTGTTCCTGTTTCTCTTGCGTTTCTGGGACAAGTTACCTGCGGCGGCAGGCTTCGGGCGTTGATCTTCCCGGTTGTCGTGTCCAGTGATATTCATGTCGTCCGTGTTGTAAAACGCAAGATCTTGGCCATTGTTGCCTCCCAGACTAAAGTCTCTACTCGGATGTTCTGCTTCATGTTCCATACAACCCGGTGCATCGTACTCATCCTCAGACGAACCAATCTCGACGATCGCTGGCTGTGAAGCTTGACCTTCTTCAGATGCCAGGCGGTTTCGTGATGAATATCGAGACTGATCCGATTGAGGACTGTGCCAATAATCCAGACTAGGCTGATGCTCTTCATCGGGTGTCTCTCCGCTGCCGAGTCCTGTGTTTGAGTTGTCGTGACCACCAAGCATGCCTTGAAAAACGTGACCATTATTATCTGACGAGATGTCGTTCCTGGCTTGAGATGTACGCAGATGTTGTCCCAGCACTGCGTTGATCGGCTCGCTCTGTCGAGTGTTTTGCTATGCCTCACGTAGCATGCGCTTCTGCAGGCTCATCCAGGACCGCTTGTAGGCCTCAAGCAGCTCCTGAACCCCAGATGGATACCCTCGTGATGTTCGGCTCGCACAATAGACTTGAAAGTGTGTCTCGCATGTCACGTTCATGCCATGACTACTCAGGCTGTCCAGTGCATTAATCACAACACCCAGATCCCGGGTTCTGACCTGCACGATGCCGCTGGGAATGAATCTTTCGGGTGTGCCGGTGTGATCGATGATGCGCAACAGAAGCTCTGCATGCGGTGTCATAAAGAGACCATCGCGCTTCAGCTGTGTCTGATGCTCGTAGAATCGCATTGATATCGGCTGGGCATCGGGTGGGTGCCCCAAACCACCACATCGTACGTGGTTGAGGATGCGCTGTTCTGCTTCTGAGAACCCACGCTGGTCGTGTGTGCGGCACACAATTGCCCATTTGATCGCGATGGGAATAAAGCGATGGGCGTTGGTGCTGCTGAACATCGGATGTGCCATAATTCGCTTGAAATTTTCGCAAAAGTTGTGTGTCCACAGAGGGTTTCGTTTCATTTGGCCTTGATGTAAAAAGCTTTCATTGTTTTCGTTTTCGAACTCGATGTCGTGGTACATTGACAATAGCGTCAGAGGATCCAGACCAAAGCGATGAAATGACACCTTCCATACCGCAGATAGCTCGCTAGCATGAGTTGATGAACGCTCAATCGCCGCCCTGATCAAACTGCTGTCCCAAGCAGCACTCAACGCCTGTTCTTGGATTGGATCCGTTGCCTCTGTCGGGTAGTCAGGGTGCGATGCGGTAGAACAAACCTTCGACTCAGCTTTGTTCTAGGTGAAAGGACCCATTGTTTCGTTCAGTTGTGTATACAAACAGACTCCCTTGCGAAATGCCCGACTCAGTTCAGGGCAAGCCTGTCTTTCGAACCTGTCGCTTGGTACCCATGCACCGTACTGTTCTGCTTCCTGGGGGCTTAGTTGCGAAACGTCGAGAACATTACCGGTTGGCGTGTCCTGAGAACGAAGGACGTAATCATCATCCATCAAATCAGCAATGTCGATATCCCGGTGGTAGTCCAGTTCATGAGAATGTGTCGAAGTTCTACTCTGTGGTCGACGGCTCGCGGGTTGTGCAAGCCTGGAACTCTTATTCTTTGAGCCAGGAGGTCTCCCTCTCCGTTTTCGCACCGCAGACACATCCTGAGCTCTCATTTCGTCGTCGTTGTCGATAATCATCGCTGAGCTGTTGTCCTGCCTTGTGTTCTGGCACGGAGCGTCATGTTGCTGCATTCGAGGGCGCCCGAGCATCTCCATATTTACTCCAGTCGGAGTTGATGTGCTAGATAGGTGCCTTTCTCGTATTTCATATCCGACACGTGGCTGTTGTTTTTGCTCGTAGGTGTGACTTTGGTTCGGAGTTGTAGTTTGTGCGATGTTGTAGTCAAGTTGGACGCAATTAGTAGCCAGTGATTTGAGACTTGCTTTGGTGCAAAATCTAACAGTACCTAGAGAGCGAATTTCATGGCCCTCAGTGCAATTGCAAGGAGAACTGGCAGCCACTGTGGTTCTTGGCCGTTTGTCAGTGCACACGACGAAATCACCAGTAACATTCTAGCTGGCACTGCCTGCCAGCTGCTCAAGCCGAATATCTGATTCTAAGTATTTGTTTTCACAGCTTGTTCATATTTGCAAGCACAAGCACCGATACTTACTTAATCTTTCCAGTAGTCTAATTTCACAGAGCAAACGCCTTCTTGCATCTGAACGCAATCCGTTCAGCAACACCAAGGTTACATTTTCCCTATCCACCACCTGTCTACGATAACTTCAGCCCAAATTTCTGCAACTCGATGGGTTCTTCGTGTTCGAAATCAGTACAAAAGTCGTAAAACAATGTTCATAGTAACGTCAATCTTAACACGGCTCCTTGAAAGCCCGTCACCATGGTGACTCGTCAACAGGTTCTTAGAAACACATGAAGCATAGCAAAAGGAGTCGTTACCTTCTCATTATCAATATTTTGCCATTGTAATTGAACCTCGCTGATGCACTGGGTTACGTTGCTCTTAACAGTCTCTACCAATCTGGTCGGGAATCATCTACCCTGAAGCCGATACGCTTGATAGACGAGCCTAATACCATCACGAACCGTCAACAAGCGTCCTCCAAAGTGATATTGAGAACCCTCTGGTCCTATGAGGTCTCGTTTCAGGCCCCATTCAAAATTGACGCTTCCAATACTCATGTAAGCTTATTTCAGCCGTTGCGGAACCGTTGCGCGACCATTCCCTGATGCACAACAATGCGTATCCCCACGGGGCAAGTCGTAAAAAGCAGGACTTACATCGCATCTTGCAGGTCTGAGACATGAAACTCCAGATGAACACAGTGATATGATATGATCTCTTAAGGTCCTTCAAGCCGGTAAACAGCGTTCACTTAGACAGCTAGTATGTACAGTAGACGTTGAACGCCTAACTGAAGCAATGAAACCCGTTCTCGGCTTGCCAAAAGAGGGTACCCGCGTAATCCTGCTATGTAGTCTAACGATGAAATGCAACGTTCTATAGGAATAGACATGACTAGAACCCCTGCTCCAAGGGTAACTAACAAGTGGATAACGTCTGTTCTCGGGGTAAGGGATCATGCCTGAAGAAAAGCGGAGGACTTCTCCGGACTTTTGTTGTGTCTCCAAATTAAATAACTGTTGCCTGACTGAAGGGAAGGGATCGACATGACGTCTCCATATCTTTATGTAATCACAATCTCCAAAATTTCATGGGGAATAAGTCGGGGAAGAAATGGGGATCCAAGAGTTTTGCCACACCCAATCGCTGGTAAATTGGAGAATATCTAATTTCTGCGGATATCATAGGCATCCTAGTCACGATCTTGATGTTGAAAGGAAGAATAAAATATGCTTATGGTAGTTCTATTGAGTCTATAACTCTATAATGCCCAGTGAGCACTCTAACGCTGGTCTTGTAGTAAGACGCTGTCTAAACAAGGGTATCCAAAATAAAAACTGGTTTCCTCCTCGGAAACCTCATGGTATAATATGTCGTTCAAGTCAAAATGAGTTAAGCCATCTAAGACTTCTCAGAGTTGAAGCCAGACTCGTCGCGAACAGTGCCGGTCTCCTCGCTGGGCTTCTCCATCATTCCACCACGGCTAGACTCGTCGACGAGACCGAGGCGGATGGCCTCGCGCTCGACCTCCTCGTGGGTAAGGAAAGGAAGATCCTTGGCGGCTTGGACGTAGGAGATCTTCTCGACGAAGCCCTTGGCGAAGATGATATCGATTTCCTCGAGTGATCGGTTGGCAGTCTGTGTTCTGTTAGATACTGTTCAAGTGCGGAATGGATGATGAAGCTTACCTCGGGGTAGAACCAGTAAAGAATGGGGAAGAAAGTGGCGTTGGCCAAACCGAAGAAGAGGTAGGTACCCCAGTGGATGTTGGCGATCATGATGGGGACAATCATGACAATGACAAAGTTGAAGAGCCAGTTGGTGCAGGTTGATGTAGCGTTGGCCTTGCCACGGGTCTTGAGGGGGTTGATCTCGGCGGGGTAGAGCCAAGGAAGAGGCAGCCAGGTAGCACCGAAGGAAGCAATGTAGGTGAACAGACCAGCGATGGCTCCCTTGGAGATCTGAGGAGAGTTGGTGCCAGGGTCGTTACCACCGGGAATCAGGAAACCCATAGTCAAGAACATGGAAAGCATCTGACCAGCGGTACCGATGAGGAGCAGCTTGCGACGGCCGACACGCTCAATGAGGAACCAGGAGGATGTAGCGAAGATGGCATATACAATCATGTTGACACCGCCGAGCAGAAGAGCAAGGTTCTTGTCGCCAAAGATGTCAGTACAGAGAATGGGGAAGTAGTAGATAACAGCGTTGCAACCTCCGACCTGCTGCATGAACTGCGAGCCAGAGCCGAGAAGCATACGACGGAAGTGCTGAGTCTTTCCACCAGTGAAGAGAGCCTTGATGGGAGTGCTCTTTTGGGCAGCGAAGCCAGAGGCGCGGATGGAGTCGACAACACGGTCTCGCTCGGCGCGGGTCTCGTCGCTATCAATCTCGTAGCCACGGATGGCGGCGATGACTCGCTCGGCTTCCTCATGGCGGTCGTGGGTGAGAAGCCATCGAGGAGACTCGGGAAGCCATACCATGGAAACACAGAGGATGAGACCAAAGACGACCTGGAAGGCAATGGGGAATCGCCAAGTGAGGTCCTGGGGACCGTAAGAGCAGCCGTAGTCGATCCAGTAGGCGATGAGGGTACCGAAGGCAATGATACCACCCTCGATACAGATGAGGAGACCTCTGTTGGTGGTGGTAGAGCACTCAGCCTGGTAAGTAGGGATGGTCGAAGTGTTGATACCGTTACCAACACCAGTGATTGTGCGACCGATGATGAGTTGCGCAAGAGCAGAGTGGCCCTTCATAGCAGTAATCTGGATGATGACACCGATGATCATAATCCAACCACCGAGAATCATAGCCCTTCGACGACCGAGCAGATCACCAATCCAAAGAATGAACATGGCACCGAGCAAGCATCCAATCTCGTAGATAGCCGTGACGAAACCCTGCATGGTGCTGTTCTTTGTCTCGGGGAAGTAATCATGGAAGGGGTCAGCGTCAATAATTCCAGACATGACACCCTGATCGTAACCAAAGAGTAAGAAACCAGTCGTCGCGACGGTCGAGATGGCCAGGGACAATTTCTTGCCCGTGAGGCCGGCGAAGTGAGGAGGCATGATGGGCGGTTTTTGCGTGGACAAGAGGGAGAGGGGGGAAATAGCAAGACCAGCTATGCCTGACGACAAAACAGAGATAATAGAAGCTCACCCAGGAGCTGTATGCAGAATCGCGTGTGACGAGAGAAAATCCATCATTGAACGGGACATGATGGGGTCTTTATATTGACTTACGAGCGTTGTCTGGGGGAGTGAGAAAACTCTGTACCCTCCCTTCTACTCGAACTGCATGTACTCTTCTCCACGTCGTCTCCACGGTTGAAGTGACGATCATCCTGGAACAAAGTTAACAAAGTTGGACGTTGGACATAAGGTCCCACGGGGTCCCTAGGTACATGCGTGGGCCACTATCTCCATCCCCATCCAAGCGGAGCCAAAGGATTATTGGAGACTGAGACACGGGCACTGAGTCGTGGTTCAACAGCCACTGCAATCCACTGTATTCTGTATTCGAACCGCCGTCAGGTCACTGTAAGCTGCTGTAATCTGCTGGCCTCACAGGGCCGAAAAGGCGTGTCGTCATTCCGCACCGTGCCGGCAACCGATTCTCTCCCTCTGTAAGGATCTCTTCCGGTTCTTGGCAAGATCCCGGGGCAGCGGCCCCGCCAGAAGGTCTCGGGGTTACTGAAAGAAGAAACTCTGACGTCAATCAATTCTGCGGCAGAAGGAATAATACCTGGGAGATAGCGGCAGAGGCGCCAGAGAAGAAAGCCTCTTTTTTAGGTGATGGAGGGTCAGGATGAAACGTGAGTTGCTTGCGACCAAAGGGACAACCCCTGTTAGGTAACTCTGCAGCCGTGGCGATCACTTTTTCGTTTTTCGCAACGGCAGAGACGTCATTGGCTCAGGTGTGATTGTGTTAGTTGCGGCTGGAAGAGATGCCGGCATGTGCATCGACGTGAAATATCTGATACCAGCCTCGGTTTGCAGCTGTACACATGTAGTTTGCACATAATGTGCACGGCCGGCCGATCAACAGCAGCTTGAACCCCGATATTTCTTTCACCCACGCGAGAAGAGGGTCTGGTCTTCTTGTCTGCATCACCTAAAAAACTGGCGAAAAAAACAGGACCGCGGGGGAGGAGAAGTGGGAATTGTACGAGAGCCACTATATCGATGATCACCTCCTCATAGGGAGCGGGCGACAACCTCAATGCGGTGCGAGGGTCCAGTTTATTACAAGTGCCCACGGGGAAGAAATCAGGAATTTGTGGTTCGAAGAGTAGACGATGGATAGAAGTGACAAATTGGTAATTTACTGAGGGATTGTCGTGAGAAATCAAGGTAATCTAGCGTCGGAAAGTGAGCGATGTGGTAATGAAGCACAGTATGCAGTACAGCGCCGTAGAATTAAAGAGTTTTTCTCTTGAGGAGCGAAAACCTGACGCATACCAGTGCCTTGATCCAGGGTGTACCGCCAGTTACAGTTCGGTGGACCGTCGCTGGCAATTGCTATTGGCGCGCAAACCACAGCAATTCCAACGGTATCTCCGAATATCGCCTTTATCTGGGGAGAGTGTTCAAAGGGTCAAATGACGGAGTAATGAAGTTTATTTATCGCCTATGATGCATCGCTCAATTTTCTTCTGACAACTGTGCAAGCATTCTACAGCTGTATTTAATTTAATGGCAGATAAATTGCAGGAAACGCATGTAGTTCACCTATTTTTCTTGGCCAGCGGGAGATCTTCAGCCTCTGTAGGGGTTTCAATCGCACTTGGACCTGGCTATTGACTTGGCGATCGAAGAAAAACATTGGCATGCACAATTGTTGATCATTGTTAACAAGATGATTGCAAAATCTATGAACCTCAACAATGGATGATTACCTCTTGATATTTCATCTACTCGTCTTTCCATTTGTTTGACACTTACCAGCCTCAACTTATTGATAACAGAACCAACACCTCCAATACAGGCTTACACTGTGCCTCGGCACTACCTTAACTTACCGCCGATCTCGCTCACACCTAGATTCCATGCGCAATCCTCGGTTTACTGCTTTTGGCCATCAGTCCCTTGGAGCATCTACCGCAGCAAGCGTTTGCTGCAGCCTGACCAAACCACAGTCTGAATCCTTTGTAAAAATGCCCCAGCACAATCTGATCCTGACGGTTCAACCCCCAAATTTACCCTCCGGCTTGGCTCTCCACTCCCAGCCCTGAACCTCCAACTTCATTCTTGGCAAGTCGGATAGCGGCGCAAAAGAGCCAAGACGGGCGTTAGCCGAGCGTCTACGCGGGCATAGTGAGGGTTTACCATGGACATAACTGGCGAAAATTGAATCGTGGGTGGATTTCGCCAAGCTTATTTGCGGTTGACGCTGGATAATTAATTCTTGTCATACGATCCTGAATGAGAGGCATTACAAACACTGCCAAGAAGAATAATTAATAACGTTTATCCCAAGGCTTCCAAGTAACCCCTGTGTTGTTACATTGAAGCTCTCCATAATATTGTACATACGCTCGTTTACCCTCCATCAACCTCGTGGATCCCCTCCCCAGTTGCGGGATACTTTTCACCGAGCTTCTCGCCGAAAAACAAAGGGTCCCTCTCCCCAGCTCTCCGGTTCTTTTCGTTAAGCTTGA
Organism: Fusarium sp. JS626; assembly: GCA_000966865.1. NCBI lineage: Eukaryota > Fungi > Ascomycota > Sordariomycetes > Hypocreales > Nectriaceae > Fusarium > Fusarium sp. JS626. The sequence continues at coordinate 816,498 of JWIV01000057.1, read as the reverse complement.
CGAGATGGAGATTGCGGAGGCTTCTGGGTCTGGGGATGTTTAAAAGGACGTCAAGAATTGCACGTGGTGAGTGGGAAGCTGGGGAAAATTGCCACTCACGATATGTGATCTACGAGATGATGCACGATACGATGCACTGTCGGCGTCTGCATATAATTAAATTATCTGTGATTTGACTGAGAACTCTTTTTGGCGCGTTCATTTTCTTGCGGTTAATTTTCTGGTCTTTTGGGTTGGTGGTTTAATTGTTAAGCTTGAGTTTGTGGACAGGCTGGACTCAAACTCAGTACAAACCACACGAGAACTTTAATTGTATCCATCTATTCATTGCCAAAAGTTTTAGTCAAAAGACTGGCTAATGGCTGAAGTCACTGAGAATACATACGATGATTTCTTGTGGGCAGTACGTAAGTTCAAAATAACATCAAGCTTTCAGTCATAAGCGAAGTCAGACATAAGAGATCTGTCCGGCCCAGCAAGTGCAGGAAACTTCAATATAATGTCCTCATACTCAATTTTATTTACTTTTGGGATCTCAAGGAAACTCTAATTAATACGTATAAATACATTCCCTTCTTTCTCTGCATGAAAATGCTTGACCGCATTCCACACCATCATTACACACTTCACCCAACCTCAAGTCCACCTTTTCACTTCCTCCATATCGATAGTTAACGGAGGATACAGACCCAAAGTAACCAGAAGAGTGACATCTTTATAAAATCAAGATGGCACAGCACGACAAACAGCAAAAGAACTACCACATCCCGAGATCTAGCCCAGTTTCAATGCGAGGTTCTCATACCGGTGGCCACCAACAACCTCCCGTCCGCCGTATTAATCTCACCCGTGGCGGAAGAGTTAGTCTCGTCACCGGTGCCATAACCGGTGTCGTTGCTGCTCTTATCTCAGGGACTGGACGAGGGAGCCAGCCAGGAGCAGGTCTTTTGAGTTTCGCTGGTCACCGAAGAGGTGAACTTCGACTTCAAGATGCTCACCAATACCGGAGCCGAAACTCATTGCGGGAGGATCTACGCCGAGTCTCAAGAGTATGTCGCCCTTATATCAGTGACAGATTACTTCTAGGGCCGTGAAATGCTGACGAGTTTGAGTTAGGATACTGAGGCAGCACATCGCCGTTCATTTTTACCCTTAGTAATAGCGCGTTGGTAGATGGGCGGTAGCGGAGGCCATTGGCAGTGCTTCGAGATGATGTCTATCGGTTTTGCCAGTGCAAACTTGCCAGTGCAAACAGCCGACAGCAATTCTTTTCGTCACGCATATTTACAAACAACAAACACGCTTTGCTTTCCTAATTTTTCTTTCTCTCTTCACACCTGAACGATCATATCCACGAGCAACAACATCACCATCACCAAAAGCGAAAACCGAGCCTATCTCTCGATTAAATCCATCAAAATGCCTCGAAAGAGCGTCCATCATCACCATCATCACCACCATCACTACTAGAATGAGGACGGCCTGGATTATTACGGCCTGGGTGATCACCATGAAGCCGTCGGCGAACAAAACCAGAAAGCTGTCAAAATTGACAAGGCAGTTTTCGCAGTGCTCCGGGATTCGTTTGTCGTGGTCAACTTCGAGCGTCTTCAGTCGTGGAACAATGCTGACGACCGAGATTCCCAAACCCGTCACGCTTCTCGACCTAAACTCCAACCCCGACCTCGACTCCAACCTCGGCCTCAATCTCAACTCCAGCCTATGATCCCAGCAACGAACCCTTTCTCTGGAAAGCTGAGGAACTTGCACCTCATCGAGAAAGCTTTTGCGTACGAATATGGCCTATCTCATCCGAAGACTCTTTCTGTTCGCAACGTTACGCGGGAGGGTCCGCAGATGGATATCTGCTGGAAGGTACCTGGCAAGTACGTCTGGCTGGCGAGAGTCAGTACTCAAGACATGGCCTCCGAATTGGTCACCCTCGCTCTCTCCCTCAGTCCCCCAGGGTGGTCGAACATCAGCATGATATGGCGTGGGGAATACGGTTCGGAAATATCCATCATCCTTTGCACCCACCGCAAGGAGTATGTCGACAAGGTCGAGAACGGCGAAGGAGAGGTCATTCCTTTTGACCACCAGAAGATTGCTACTCTGGGAAGACTTCTGGGTTTCGAGGTCAAGGAAGGTCAGGGACCATTGGTGTTACTCTAAGGGACAGTTTGGACGACCCGAAAGAGAAGCCAATAGAGATCGGGCCTGTGCCAGGGACACGGGATTCAGATGCAATCAGAAAGCTTATGACCCGAGATAAATAGCATCACAATTCGTTACCATTTCCTGATCCTCTCATGTTCAATACAGACTCACAGTGACTCAATATTTCATGATTGTCTTTTTAGCCATAAATGATAGAAGTACATGTAATGCAAGAGCCGCGCTGCACAACCGAAACTACTGGAAATTGATCAACTACGCTCCATTAGGACTACCGACCAACATCTGCTAGAAGAGACGCGGTGTTGCAAACCACTGAGTGGCTCATGTCAACGACGAGGGTTCCAGGCTACCATGATACTGTCCCATGAACAAGTTCTCATCTCACTTGGCTGCAAGACCACGAGGTGGGCTTTTTCGGGGGAGTTCGTTGGGGGAGATCGTCAGGAAATTTCGGCGGAAGATTGTGTACGCTGCTTGGGACCGTTCACAACCTGATAGGCCTCAAGTCTCTTGGTAGTAATCAAAGTCAATCTGCTGTCTACCATCTCAGGCTCTCTGCTTGATGCAGCATCCAAGTGGCGGTGATGAATTGCCAGGTCCTTGAGAGGGCTTCTTAGACGGATCGGGTGTATCTCTGGAATTATTGAGGAAACTGCAGCTAGAATCGCCATGGGATCGAGATGCTCGGAGTTCGCGGTCAATCGACCTAGGTAGGCAAAGAAGTTGTCTTCTGGCCTTCCGTATCAAGCAGACCTCTGAGTCAATCACTACTGAAGGGGCCTTCGGTAGCAAAGACAGCATTTGAGAACCGGACTTGTGTTGAATGAAGTGAAGATAAGTGCCTAAAGAGTGAATATCTTCCTAATATATACGAGCTTACAGTGTAGTGAGGCACTACTGACTTGCCAGTACAAAAGATCAGTGGTTACAGTTTTCGTCCCAACTTCTCCCTCTAACTTCTCCGCCAAAGAAACTTATCTTCCGCTCCAGAAACTTCTTCTCTCTCTTCTTTTCGCTCCCAAATTTCTTCGCTCTCTTTACCTTCATAACTCCAACCACGCCGACCATCGTCACCATGACCAAGTACTCTCGCCCTAAACAACGCGCCGCTCACATGCATCCCTATCAAAGGGACAGGCCCACGGCGTGTCGTGAGAATTCTGGCCGAGATTCTAGTACTCAGGGGCAGGCTGAAAACACTCGTAACAACGCTCCTCAACCCGATCTCCCCCAAGTCTCAGCTTCTGTTAACGACGAAAACGATGAAGGCGGCGACGACGACTTAGAAAATCCAGTCCGTCCCCAGCCTCATTCTTTCGGTCAACTACGTATCCTGCCGTCTGCAGCTATCTCCTTGGCACCTAACTTCGTGGTTAGCAACCCAAGAAAGACCGGTCCGCAGACAGATATCTGCGCCCGCGTACCTGGTCGACTCAACACCTGGGTTGCACGAATTAGCTGTCAGGACACCAGGTCCGATTTCAGAGATCTGATGCTCTCAAACTCTGGGCTCAAGTCCGCCGCTATTATGGGTGTTTGCGAGAGAGCTGAAACAACCTACACCATCCGGAGATACGAGCCGAAGGTGGTGCGGGCCATCGATCACGCTGACAGCAACTGGATCTGCTGGATAGACACACCTGATACTGATACTGTTGGTCATGGAATACAAAACCGCGACCTTGGAATCTCTGATATTCCTGGTATTCTTGGTGAAGAAGGCATGAAGATGGTCGACCCTGGATGGCAGGAGACAGCTGCCCGAGTCGAAGAGCAACGAAAGGAACTACAGAAGAAGGAAATGCGCGGTGGCACTTTGACTTTGGTTTTGAAGTAACAGCGTTCTTGACGAAGACCTCACACGGTACTGCTAAGTTATGCTGTCGTGTCTATATCCTGAAGCGACACTGGCATTCTTGAGTACAGTATCCGAATTTTCCCAGTTGGACCATTGGTTCTCGTCACCCCTCCGGGTGAAATGGCTCTACAGTGAGCACATCAATGCAAATACGAACGCGACTAGACGAATAACCATCAGATGGTTGTGACGAGAAGTCTAGAGCCTTTCCACGAACATGCGAGATTGAATCTGGAGTTTGCCGTATTAGAAGCCTTTGTTTTGATGTTAAGAGGATACCTGGACGAGACCTTGCTAGTAACGGGCTCTGGAGGCTAATAGGACAAAAAGGCCGAACATCAATGAACTAAAAGTAGATGAGTGTACAAATACAAGGGGCATTAAACTACACGTTCTTCTCATTATAATTACGTGACATTCCTATCGTAATGCAGCGTACCTTATCCGAGCTCAGTGTACATCGTTCGAGAAGATATCTATATTAAAATAACATTCGGTTTGGACTTTCTATCACTAAGAAGGGCCCCTATCAAATGATAAGGTAATTAGTAATACCGGTAGGAAAATATGAACTGGTAAATTTACTTTAAATATAAGTATAAATGTTAATTTCTTTAATTCGGAAATAGCAATACGTCTAAATAGTAAATCCTTTCCGATAACTCCATACAATCTCTTAAAAATACCTCCTACTCAGTACCATTACGCCACTTCGCCAACTGATTCAAAACACTCTCGATACCCAAACTACCACCCAGCAGACACCTACCATGCCTCCTCTAGTCCGCCGTCATCCTTCCTCCATCGCCCGTCGTCAAACCCCCTGGTTCGTCCGCGGCAAACTCTACGCCGCTGGTTTCATGAGCCTATGGATTATGCCCCATCTCCCACGCCCCGTCTCGCCCATCACCGGCTGGCGCAACCTCTCACGTTCCCAGCTCCAGCAGGGTTTCGTCTTCATCATCTTCGCCGACAATGTAACTGCCTCGATGCTAGAGCTTTCAACGCATGTGTTCGAGGGTGCGAGTGTTCAGGTCATGGTGGAGGAGCATGAGGATGCTGATGGGGTGAAGGTGCAGTGGCTTATGTATCCCGAGGGGTAGGTCACTTATATTGGTGTTTTGGATGGTACTAATTGTGGTAGATATGATGTTGATTCGATTCCGGATTACTATTGAGCACTGAGACTGAGTACGAAAGCAGTATGCGCGAAGTCATGAGAAATGAGTTGTGGACACAAAGGGATTCAGGTAATGTCGTTCACCACTTCTAACAAACTCAACTAATGCCTGGTCTCAAACAGAATGATAGTTCACTCCAACAATCGGATCTGGGTGGAAGACACTTGGTGGAATATGCAGATGACAGGAGACGTCTGGAAGAAGACCGACGAATTCGAGACCTCATCAGGGATGGGCCGCAAACACTCTCCGAAAGAGCAACGATTGCCCCCACAGCGTGAATCGACATATTGACACTCGGCCTCTCGAAAGCTTGTGGAAACATTGGAAATGTCGTTGGCGCTTATGTTTGCTGTGGTCATCTCCAAACCGATGCAAACAGCAGGCCTACTCTCACTCACCATCGCTGTGAATGATCTGGAATAAAGCTGCATTAGTGGCACTCGCCTTCAAATAAGGCACACTTTTCTCAGGCTTTTACTACACTTAATTTAACTAATTAACTGCCATCATGACTCCTCAGTCGGGGCAGCTCCGAGTAACTCCGCAATATCATGACCACTAAATGATACATCGTCGCAAGCATATAGCACCAACAAACTCATGCCAAGCAACGTCAAAGCACATACAAGGTTCAAACAATTTCAGTAAGTAGAATATGACCTACGCGGTTTATGCGCGACTCAAGAACACTATTGGCGACTGAGTAGAATTTAGTTATATGTGAGCAGGTAGGTTGCAATTTAATCCGCACAAACTTAGTCGAAATTTGATATACGAGCGCATAGATATTGTCAAACTTTATATTATAAGATGCTTCAAATGCTTTGGTGTATGGATTATCGCGACGTACCTGGTAAGCTAATTAAGAATTGTTTTAGTGCTAATGCTAAAAGCCATTCTGCCCTCTAATCAAGCGTTCCTCTTATTGATTCGGATTCTAACTTAGCTTAAGAGAGCTTGAGTCCTTAACTGTTAATCTAACTATTTACCTGATCCGAGACTAATATTATAGTCTTTAGGTTAGAAGTTTACTGTTTAGCTTGAGTTCTTAATACAAGAAAATAATATAAAGTATATAAGAGTTTTTATATTACTATTTCTTATTTTTAAAATAAAGTAAAGATAATATTTAAGGAATATTTATATTTATTTATATTAAGCCTAATAGTACCTTGCAAAAGAGATTTAGCTATCCTAATTAAATCTATAGAAATATTAATAAAGGTCCCTATATAGACTAATAAGTAATAATAACTTAAATTTAATAAGACTACCTATTATAGTAGTTATAAGAGTATTTATATAATTAAAACTTTTATAAATCTTTATAGAAAAAGAAATTATTATAATTAATTAAATAAAATTATATTTATATTAAATATAGTAATACTTTTTTTAGAAGCTTAAGTAGGTTAATTAACGTAGAGTGTAAAGAGGGGGAAAAGTAGCCCTATTTCTTTTAATTTTAAAGATTGTAATTATATAAAATAATAAAGATATTATATAAATTACTTCTATCTAGGTAATGTTTATTTATATTAGAGAAGTAATAAAAGTCTAGAAAAGTCCTTTACTTTTCTTTAGTTAGGTATTTAATAATTACTATTTAATAATAAATAACTTAATTATATAAAAGTATTTTAATATATTATAATTAAAATTAAGCTTTTTAAGCTTTATAAAGGTTATTACTAGTAAGTAATAAAAAGTTATAAAAATTAAAATATTTTATAATAAAAAAGATTAACTTTAAATACTATATACTTTAAGGTTTAATCTATTTATAAAAGTATATTTAATTAATTTACTTATATAACTAGTATCTTACATAGCTTCTTAGTATTATTTATATATAAAATAAAATAGCTTTATAGTTTTAGCTATTTTTAATATATTAATTAGATAATTAGTATTCTATATAGCTTATAAGTATTATTTATAGATACAATAAATATACTTATAATTTCAGCTATTTTAAATATATCAATTTAATCTCAAACACACTTTTTACTAGTAAAAAAAGACCTTAAACACATAGTGTTTGAGAATTTATTTTACTAGTAAAAAGTGTGTTTGAGTTTCTTATCTATATAATTACTATTTTATATAGCTAATAAGTATTATTTATAGATATAATAAAATAGCTTTATAGTTTTAGCTTTTTTTTAATATATTAATTTAATTTTATATTTTTCTTTTTAAAAAACTAATTTTTAAAACTTTATTTCTTAGTTTTTAACTTATTTATTTATATAACTAGTATTCTATATAACTCATAAGCATTATTTATATATATAATAAAGTAACCTTATACCTTAAGCTATTTTTAATATATTAATTTAATCTCAAACATACTTTTTACTACTAAAAATAGGCTTCAAACATAATGTATTTGAAGTCCTGATTTCGTAGTAAAAAGTGTGTTTGAGTTATTTATATATGTAAATAACATTAAATAATATATTAGTAACTTACTTATATATTCTAAATAATTTTAATACTTAGATAACTTACTAATAAAGAGAATAAACCTAATTATATATGTTATTTAATAAATTAATATTAAAAATTCCTTAAAGTACTAGTACTTATAAAAAGAATATACTATAGCATACTATTTTATATATTAACTATATTTACTAATTTATTCCTCTTTACTTAGTTACTTATCTTTAGATATTATTTACTATTAAGGCCCCTATAGGAAATCCTAGGAAAGTTACTTAAGTATATCCCTGGCTACCACTTAGACGCCTAAACCTAGCTTTTTAAAGTAGCCTATGTCTTACTTATTATTTCTATCTATTCTTCTCTTCTGGCACTCTCTTTCCCTCGGGATTAAAGATCCTTTACTTCATCTTCCTTCTTAGTAGTTCCCTTACAACTCTCAACACCAACAGCTATATCCATCAATTCACCCATGTTCCCCATCCATGGACCAACCGTGTGATTCGTGTCGACTGGTGCGTAGATGAACCATCCGCTGACTGGCTGTGCTGTGATCTTTCCACCTGCGTCGTGTCTCTCAACGCCAACGTTTCCAGCGAGGAGATATGCCTGCGTGTCAACTCCTGGATGTGGATAGTTGGTCATCTTGAGTGGTGCTTTGGCATACCCAATTGTCATGCTATCCAGAGACTCAGGGATGTATCCGACTCCATCGATGGTGACGGTCCAGTCGTTGGACACAACACCTATTTGTATCTCTTCGACCTCTTTCTCTTTCACCTCTTTGTCTTCCACTTCTTTCTTTCCCTCCTCCTCCTCCTCATCCTCCTCATCATCATCANTCTTTCCCTCCTCCTCCTCCTCATCCTCCTCATCATCATCAATATAGTCATCTTCAACCCCCCTAACCTTCCCATCCCTATCCCAATGCAAGAACCCCGTAATCCACCCCGAAACCCTCCACTCATTCGCCCCCTCACCGCAAGACCACTGCTTGCTCGCCCGAACAATCTGCTGCCAAAACACCTTTACCTCCTCATTCTTCGGCTCATCCCACGTCTGCACAAACCTCTTCATGATGGGCCGTAACTTGTCCGCAAACTGGGCTGGTTCCTCCCCAAACTCCTTCAGATAGTCCAGCTTCTCCATCAGCTTGACCCAGTCCTCTCGTTCGCCGAGGAGCGTGACGCTGGGGATCCCACACACCAACATGCCTTCGTACTCGAAGAAATGCTGCATCAGACCCATCATGAAAACCGTAGCTGTGACTTCATCTTTCTTAGTCGACGTGCTAAAGCCCGGCATGATCCAATTGAGTAACCACCCCGTATTCACACGCTTCTGAATCTCTCCCCCGAACGCCCCCACGACATCCTCCCACTCAAAGCCCTCCACGACAATCGTCTCCTTCGCAGCATGCTCAACAAACAACCCCCTCAAGCTCTCCGCATGCCTGCTCATGTAGACATTCATCTGCGCGAGGACCTCAAACCAAACCTCATCCGGCCTCAGAACAAGATGCTGATGCTGCGCCCACGCCTCTATCGCACCCCTAACAAGCCCATCCGACGAGGGAAATACGTGGCCCTTAGAAAAGGCCTCATCGTCGAAAGATGACGCCAAGAGATGCGGTACATACGGATTCCCCGACGCGACCTCCTCAGGACAACTCCTCCGAAATAGATCCTCCGCCGATGTGGCGATGCCTTCGTTTCTCAACAGGAGTGGTTCGACATTTGAGACCTGAACGGTGATTGAGGCGGTGGCCAAGCCCAGCCACAGAAAGGTCAATAGGGCCATGGTGTGACAGAGGCTGTGTCGGAGGAATATTCGGCGACAAACAATCCCACGTTAAGATCAAGTCAAGACACTCTCAATCATGCCACAAGGCCAGATCAAATAAGATTACGGGCCTACCGATCGGACGGTTGATGCGCGAGATCCCTGTTTGTTGGCGGGCCGAACGTTAGGCTACGTTAATAGTGGATTTGACTAAGGGCCGAATTGTAGCTAAGTGAGGCTCGTATCTCATGATGTATCGTTCTATCTCTGAAACGAGCGTCATCATCTACAAGATTTTTGTTAGACAGGCTGTTTGTCCAGCAACGGGATCGGATCTCCGTTAATGACCCAAGATACGATCCTGGTGCATGGAGCCAAATCTTGGTCCATCCCAACACGCAACTAGGCAATATTTGACTAAGGCATTTGTCATATTCGTGATTTCAGTCAAAGATTAGGTAGCAATGAGTCAGGTCACCAGCATACACATCCATCCAATTACAAGTTCAGTAATGTGAGCAACCGATATATTCAGTGCTATATCAATCTATAATCATAGCGCGCCCAATCGAACGCTTTATCCAATCCTGCGCCATGCTGCCATACCCAAAATAATTATCATATCTCGTAAAACGCCATGTCATATCCAAAAACTATGTCTAATCCCATTGCTTACTCGTCAGCGCTATCAGCCTGGACACGCTGGACCACGTTGACCAATTGAGGGAAGATCTTCTCGTTATCTTGAATGCCGCAGACCTGCTTGACAACATCCTCGGGGCCATTCTCGGACATGATCTTGGCGAGCTCCTTGGACTCGTCGTCGTCGGTGACCTCCTGGAAGCGGAAGCACATCTCAATGGCGTCGAGAAGGTACTTGATAGGCTGGTCGTTCTCGGCAAGCTCGGCGGCGGGGCCGATGAATCGCTCCTTGCGGGAGAGCTTTCGGAGAGGAGCACGGCCGACACGCTCGACGGCATCCTCGAGATGGGGGTTGCCAATTCGCTTGATGATCTTCTCAACGTAGGCAGCCTGAGCCTCCTCGTCGATCTCGTGCTTGGCGACGATAAGGTTCTTGGTCTCCATGAGAGCACCGCGGACCTCGTTCATGATCTCCTTGTCCTGGAGGGCGTCGTAGACAGTGCGCTTTCTTCGGTTGTAACCGTGGTAAGCAGCTGTGGCGTGGCCAGTGTTGACTGTGAAGAGCTTGCGCTCGATGAAGGGAGCCAGGTTGTCAACCCAGTTGATACCCTGGATCTCGGGAATGCCAACATCCTGGAAAGGAGTGCGGTCAACAACCCACTCAAAGAACTTCTCGAGTGTCACATCAAGACCAGCGTCGGCATCCTGAGCGGGAACGATTCTGTCGATAGCAGAGTTGGCATATCGGGCTCGGAGGTGGTGGTCCTCCAGGCGGGAGGGGTCAGTGTTGCGGGGATCCTTGATGTGCTCGGCAAGGGTATCAGTGGCACCAATAGCGTTCTCGCAAGCAATGACGTGCAGGGGAGCGTCTTCTGTTGATCGGCGGTCGATACCCTTTGCGATGACGGGAGCGATAAACTTGAGGATGTTGGGTCCGACGGAGCATGTAACAACATCTGCTGTTCGGATCTGCTCAATCAAGTCCTCCTCGTGTGTTCGTGAGTTGATGGCCTTGTAGTTTGTGATGGTGTTTTCGGTGGTTCCTTCAGAGCCGACCTCGATGACTCGGTATGAGGGAGTTTCGTTGATGAGATTGACAATGGTGTCGTTGACATCGGCAAAGACGACATCGTAGCCAGAGTTGTGAAGGAAGCAGGCAACGAAGCCACGGCCTGAAAGGTTAGCATGAGAGGTTAGACAGATTTGGAAATAAGACATACCGATATTGCCGGCGCCAAAGTGAACAGCTGTCTTGGCCATGATGGATGTTGTAGGTAGTTATAGGTGTAAGTGAGATGGATGTCTTAGGTGAAGAAGCCTCAGATGAAAGAAGCAATAGGTAAGATAGATGTTTGAGATGAGAGTGAATGATGAAACGGTGACCGTATTGAGGGGGGAAGACGAGGTTTATATGTCGAGAGCGACAAGCCACCTCTCGTTGGAGGGTAGGTACGGGAGTGAGTAACTGTGATGATGACGGGACGGGGATCCATAGATGCCATCATGGTACGTACTTTTCGGGTAGTACCTGGCATGCCCCACTGAGTCAAGACAAGGCCAGTGGAGACTGCTGTGCCATGCCATCATCGGCCCTGTAGCCAGGTCTGTGTGTCCTTTTTCAGTGACCTCAGTGTGCTCTTGTCTTGGCGGGCCTAACAGACATCCATTATCTAGCCCGTTTCTACCCCAGTCCAGCAGTCTTTAAATTCTCAGCCCCGCTCTATCATCCCATCCATCAACACGCTTAAACAGAACCATACCAAGGATCTGAGTTTCAACGAAAAGAAAAGGAAAACAAAATAGGCCTCCAATACGCTGACCAACAGAAGAGGCATAAATGTGGATACCTCCTCACCGTTTAACACGCCGTAACAGGCGCAGGCGCAGACACAACCTAAAGCGAACATGCAGTTGCACGTTGCTTAACGGAGGATATCCGGCACTACAGGGGTGTTTACGGGCAGTTCGCAGGGGATGTGTCTCCACTGTAACCTCACCTCAGAACAGAAACAGAGCATGCAGAGTCCAAGCTCGCTGAAGCAGGACCCTTTGTCACACCACGGGGTGTTTTTGATATAAAGATTTGCGAGATTTGAGAAGGACCATTAATTTCAACCATTTCACAACAACTACATACGTTGCACAACGTGTTGTTATCGGGCCTGTAACAAACCTTCTCCACTCTCCAATCATGATTCGGAATCATCCAGATGGTGCTCGATCTCCAGGCACGCTATCCTTCTCCGTCAAGTGGATCTTTGACTGTACCGTTTTCGTGCTATCCCACCTCTGACGTCGACTGCATCGTGGGTCTTTTTCTCTTCCTTCTCCTCAGTGCAGTGCAACTTAACAAATGGAACTTTGGAGTAACCCCCAGGTTTTCCACAATTTACAAGTGGAATTGTCTGGGGCAGAAAATGAAAGTTGACATCACTTGTTCTCCTCTTTTGTTCGTTGCAAATCAACATGCAATGTTTCACGATGACTCTCGATTTCATGATTTCATAAACCCATTTTAATGCCCTCCCCCTATTCTACCTCCATAATTAAAGGCCATCATGTGTTTTACGACGCGTAAACGTAGCCTCTCGTCGGTATCTCGGCCATTCCCATCCGTGCAGATTCTATGAGCCCTTTTCGTCTCAGCAACGACACCATGACCCTTCCCACGATGAATGCCGCATGCAGGGGCAATCCCACGAATGGCGAGTGAGGGTGTGGAGAATGAACCAAACGGGCGCTCACGGCGGGATCAATTGAATGAAAGTGACTGATGTTGAAACCTCCGAGGAACATGAGGCTAATGCACTTTACGGCCTGTCTCAGAAGATGCAATTGAACTGCATGTGAAGACATCCGGTAATGCTAACGGTGTCACGTCCGTATTGCAGTCATACGGAGCACTAGCAGCTGTACTGCTATGTTTATAACTCATATCTCATGCAAGCACGTGTAATTCGCGAGCAAATGATAGGACTGTCCTTAGGCTTGCAGTATGGCATGTGCTCAGCGTTATATCACAAGTAGCACTGCCAACTGCTCATCTTATCGCTTGTTGTTGTGTTACTATCCTTCAGATACGGGCGCATGCTACGTCATATCCTACTCTCAGCATCCCCTTGTCCGTATCATCACTTCCCCTCAGCCTCCACTGGCCTTTCAGGGTAAACGGATGGGTGATGGTTTCTGCCACCGTATTCACAACTGTGTTGTTTCTGTCTTTCAGTCATTACCCATGAGAAATTCCCTCAATTCATCCTTCATTTATCCTCACCTCAGTCAAGGATGAGGGTAATTTGTCGTCGGATCAAAACTGTCCATTTCCGTATCCCTGTCCAATTGTTTTCCGGCCCTCAACCCCGACCACACTCCGTTTCCGTCCAGCATAGCCTCCCTCCGTAGATAACGCTGCAGCGAATCCCCTTTCTGCAAACCGGTGGAGTCAAGGTCAAGAACGGTTCATCCTTGGCAGAAATCGAGCAACATTAGCGCGCTCGTTCTGATTGGTGATGGCTTCATTATCTTTGTAAGAGTCCTTTTCCCCTCCTCGGTCGCTTACCGCGGGTCCTTGTCGTTGAATCTTAGCAAAAGGTTGTAGATAGTGGTTGATTCAGCCTAATGTTCAACCCAACAACTTCCGAAAACACAAGCCATTGTTTCTCCCGCTGGATATCTAGATACCGTCTATTGCCGAAAATTGTCTCAACTTTTCACGCAGGGTCCTCGTCTCTACTCAGGGTCCAAGCCACCAACCAGCCGATCGTGACAAGCTTCTCCCGACCGATGTAGTACCAAAGCAAGAAAACAACCGTCATCGATCCCTCCAAGCTGCAACAGGACGAGAGCATCGTGAAAAGCCTCACTCAGCACCATTTACGTCAGAGAGCATCTTCCCCCACTCACACCAACTAAATTATTCCGTGTCTTGTCGCATCGCAGCTGTTGTACGCCCAAAGCTAGTGTGAGTGGGGTTTGTTTTTGACGACCAGTTTCACGAGAACTGCGGCTTATTGCAAATGCTGCATTTTGCGTCGCTTAGCTGTCGTGACTATAATGACGAACTTTTAGGCTTGACGAGTGAATAGTGAAAATTTGACAATGGAGTCTCCGACCTACCCGAATCATTTCTTATTCAACGCTTTCGTCAACATCATCTTTACTCTCGAGTCCATCGGTCATCGATATCTTATCCGACATATAAACCACATAATCCAATTCAACACATGCAAGCTTCCAACCTCCGTTTCCCCGCCAAACACCTAATCCATTCACCTCCTACCCATGTCCCTCCATGCCTCTCCATGGGGTTTCCCCGCGAAGCCACCAATTATGCAAACTGCATTGATGTGACAAGTCTCAGATATCACTCACGACCCTCAATGGCTATGCTGTGCGTGTATATACCTCATAAACATACAATTCCCGCACCTTTCCTCATGCAATATCACAGCACCGCAACCTTCCCCTCTTCCCCATATTCCCCCGCAATACTCCATGCGAACCTCACCTTACAGTCTCACCACCTGTCTCACTCCCGAAATGGAAATGTGCCTCTTGTGTCGGAGACATGGAGAAGCCACATATGTGCAAGAGGACTCAAGGTCTAGAATATACCTCGGTGGTGTCCCACGTGTCACCGTGGCTGAGATTCCCAAGGTGTTGCGATTGCCAGCGATGCTGTTGAGAATCACGCTACATGCATGTCTTCTGCTGTGTTGATGTTACTCAAGCAGCCGGAATCTGAAGATGGAAGGTAATCTGGGTATTTGCTAAAACCACAGTAGACGCGATCACAGTCCTCACAATAATACTAACAAGTACATCTTGGTGTTCACTTGCACTCCTCTTGTAGACAGGATCCGACAACAGATGGTCCAGAACATCCCCCAGACCGAGGATTTGTAAACTTGTTCAAACTCATGCTATTTTAATCATTATCACATCGTACTACTCGCTAGCAATATTACCGTCTTATTCCTTTTTAGTTACCATACTTCTTGAAGGCGCCAATGAGGCCACCAGTAGAAGCATCGTGACCCTCACCGTTACCTGCCTCATCAAGCTCCTTGAGAATCTTCTTGGCGAGACTCTTACCCAGCTCAACACCCCACTGGTCGAAGCTGTTTATGTCCCAGATAGCACCCTCAGTGAAGGTGAGGTGCTCGTAGTAGACGATCAGAGCACCCAACTCGGCAGGGCCAATGGAGCCGCCGACGAGAATAGAGGTGGTAGGTCGGTTACCCAAGAACCGCTTGTGGGGGACAAGCTCCTCGGGGGCACCCTCGGCGCGGACCTGCTCATCAGTCTTGCCAACCATGAGAGCCTCAGCTTGGGCAAAGTAGTTGGAGGCAAGCATCTTCTGGTGGAGGTTGTCGCTGACGGGGTTGTGAGACTTGGCAGCGAGGATGAAGTCGGTGGGAATCAGCTTGGTGCCCTGGTGGACAAGCTGGAAGAAGGAGTGCTGAGCGTTGGTGCAAGGCTCTCCGAAGAGAATAGGGCCTGATACGTTAGTTTGGTCTTGTAAGTAGAACAGGTGACTTACCAGTGGTGTACTTGGCAGAAGAGCCATCAGAGGTGATGCTCTTTCCGTTAGACTCCATGGAAAGCTGCTGGAGGTAGGCAGGGAATCGGTGGAGGTACTGGTCAAAACTGACAATCGTTAGTAATTACATACCATGTGGACATTAAACTTACGGAGCAACCAGGTGAGTCTGGGCCTGGAAGAAGTCAGAGTACCAAACACTCAAGAGACCACCGAGAAGAGGAATGTTCTCCTTGAGAGGAGTCTCGCGGAAGTGCTTGTCCATGGCGTGGGCACCGCTGAGGAACTTGTGGAAGTTGTCAAAGCCAACGTAGAGAGCGATGCTCAGACCAATGGCACTCCAGACAGAGTATCGGCCACCGACCCAGCTCTCAAAGCCAAACATGTTCTTGCTGTCGATACCAAACTTGGTAACCTCCTCCTCGTTGGTGGAGAGGGCGACGAAGTGCTTGGCGATCTCGCCCTTGTTGTCGGTCTTCTCGAGGAACCACGTCTTGGCCGTGTTGGCGTTGGTGGTGGTCTCTGCGGTGGTGAAGGTCTTGGAGGCAATCAGGAAGAGGGTGGTCTCGGGGTCAGAGTTCTTAAGGGCCTCGGCGATGTGGGTTCCGTCAATGTTGGAGACAAAGTGGAGGGTCATGTCGTCGGCGCCGTAGTGCTTGAGGGCCTCGGTGACCATGACAGGGCCGCTGGGAGGTGTTAGTTGGTTCGAGGAAGAAGCAGGATAACTTACAGATCAGAACCACCAATACCGATGTTGATGATGGTGGTGAGCTTCTTACCAGTGAAACCCTTCCACTCTCCACTGCGGACCTGCTCGGAAAACTCCTTCATGTGCTGGAGAACATCGTTGACACCTCCCTGTGTCTTCATAACATCAACACCGTCAACCTTCATGTCCCAGCCACCAACGTTTCGCAGAGCAGTGTGGTAAACGGCACGGTCCTCTGTGAAGTTGATCTTCTCACCAGCAAACATGGCATCGCGCTTCTTCTCGACACCAGCCTGCTCAGCGAGCTTGACGAGAAGGTCGAGAGTCTCATCTGTGAGGAAGTTCTTTGAGAAATCGAAGAGAATGTCGGAGCTGACGTCGGACTTGAAGGTGCGGGTGAAACGATCGAATCGCTGAGGATCAGAAGCGAAAGCCTCCTTGAGAACGAAGGACTTGCCAACGCTGTCGCGATGGGACTGGAGGTCAGACCAGGCGGGGAGGGTGTTGGCGGGGGCCATTTTGGATGATATTGATGGAGATTGAAACTGAGGTTGGAGGAAAAATCAGGTCAAAAGAAGGATGTGGGAGGGGAAATGAGGTTATGTTATGGATGTTTCTGCTCCCAAGTCCTCATAATTCATGGAGGGGGAGGGGAAAGGTGCAGGGCGGCGGGCGGGGTGGGGGCATCATCCATCATCCCACCAAATGGAAGCTTCCATTGAACTTATCTCTCTGTTGATTGATTGATGCTGTCATGATACGACTTTTTAGGAAAATTCAAATCGACCGTTGATATCAGGTGATGTTATTTACTTAATTCTAACTTGTCTTGTTCAATTGTTCCACCCATAATCTATGCTGAATCGTCGAGTCTTTCCCACCAAGCTCAATTCAAGCTCAAATTAACCCCTCCAATGACAACATTGCTCTACACCATGCTCCAAGCTAAAGCAGCTCATTAACCTGTTAGGTTAGTTACTCTTCTACCCCCATCTACCCTGAGCATCCATAGCTTTACCTTTCGCCTAACAAATTTACAAATCATCGTGATGGCTGACTGAACTTTTCCTTTGCTTTCGTCATGTCTCCATAATCAACTCATGCGTCATCTTGGTCGCGTCGCATCGCCCAATCCAGGTCCAGGTCTAGGTCCAGGATTTCCGGTTAAGCCGGGCACTCGCCGTAATTGTCCCGCATCACCTCCGGTCTCACCACCGAAAAGTCCAGCCTTGTTCAAAAAGTCGGGAATAAATTCAGCAATCCACTATGCTACAGTAGCGTACCGAATATTAGTCTGACACACCGCGGTGACTACACGCTTCATCCATGTTTTCGGCAATCTCGCCGAGAAAAGTCTTGTACATGGGATGAACCCCTTGACAAGCCATGATATCCCTCACATCACAATACATCAACTTCAAACCCTCACATGACATGACACTGGCAACTGCAAAAACGAGTGTATCAAACTCCGACGCGCCAAAGCAAGGCTTATCTACATTCATCCTCTGCTCCTATGTTGTGCTTATCATGGCTACATGTGTTTCCACTTCCATTGGTGTCATTCCAACCGCCTTGCTCTTGACAAGACTCAAATCCTGCCTTGTGAGCCAATTGAGACTCGAGCCTGCTCGCCGTCTATCCGTGAGCTGGATTTATCGGTTATCCGTCAAGCTTCCAACAAATGAAGGATCCTTGACACTACCGCCAGCATCTCCAAGACCAGCAATCGGACGGTTGTAACTGAAACCTTGGAATTGGTTCTGCATGGTCTGTGACAGCATAGGGCCTTCGACGTAGGAATCTTGAGGTGCTTCGGATGTGAATTCGGGGTCAAAGTTGGCGGTGTCCAGAGCATCGGCCTAAAATGTCAGTTGTGTTTATTTCACAGGAGTAGGGTACATACCACACTGGGCTTGAATGTAGGCTCGTACTTGCGCTGTAGTAGCTTCCGCCAGTCAATAGCATGGAAGAAGGGGTGCGCCTTGATCTCAGCAGAACCATTTGCGCCCAATCGCTCCTCAGGGTTACGGTTGAGCAGCTTGGTAAGAAGATCCTTGGCAGCCGGAGGAACCACGTCGGAGAAATGGAGAGGCTCTGATAGAATCTTACGATACATCTCGTTGGTGTTCTCATCGTAGAAAGGAGGGAGACCTGTCAACATCTCGTACAGCAAAACACCAAGAGTCCACCAATCGACGGTCTTGTTGTAGCCTTGACCCATCAACAACTCAGGGGCCAAGTACTCGGGAGTACCGCAGAAGGTGTTGGTTCGATCCTCGTCCTTCATGTCAAGCTTGCAGAGACCGAAATCACACAGAGCAATGTGACCCTGGTAATCCAGGAGAATGTTCTCGGGCTTAAGATCTCGGTAGATGACGCTGAAGCCGTGAAGACATTCCAAAGCGCAAAGAAGCTCGGCGGTGTAGAATCGGGATCGGTTGACGTCGAATCGGTGCTCCTTTTGCAAATGATGGAACAGCTCACCTCCGTTGACAAAGGCGAGGACAAAGTATAGCTTCTCTGGTGACTGGAAACTGAACTTGAGCGGTACAATGAAAGGGTTGTTGATCTGCGCCAGCACAGACCGTTCGGCGAGTGTGTGGGCAACTTCGGATCGTGAAATAATGTGCGCCTTGCGGATTGTCTTGAGAGCGTAGATTCGGTTCGTGTCCTTCTTGCGCACCTGCATAACCTTGCCGAAACTGCCCTTGCCGACGACCTTGAGGAGCTCGAAGTCCTCTATCTTGAGCTTGCCTGCGCGGGTCTCGACGTACTCGACACCAACCTTGATCTTGCCGGTTCCGTACTGCACATCGACCCATTCGGCACCTGAGTGACCGCTGCGCGCTGCGTGCTCAGCAGCCGCCTTCTCACGGTCCTTCTTACTAGCCTTGGGGTCCTCCACGTACTGCTGTCTCTCTTCAAATCGGGGGTTGATGCGGACCACACCAAGGAAAATGTCCTGGCTTCGTCCAGATCCGGGTGGCGCTGCAGGGTTGCGCATGTACAGGTGAATGACGAGTTCTGTCACTCTTGAAACATCGAACTTGTACTGGGTGTTTCCGCCAGCCCACAGAGGGTTCTCGGGTTTTCCGTCCACCGAGTTGACAAAGACCTGGACCTTGTCGAAATCGAGGAGAGCATATGGCATGTACTTTCCAGAAATTCGGCCGTGGTTGGTGGGGATGCCGTTAAACCCACCTGCTGCCGATTGTGGTCGGCCGCTGCCATTAGCAAGAGACCCAGCGACACGTTGTGAAGAGCCTGGTCTAACAGATCCGGACATGTTGTTTCCAGAGGACATTGATCCTTGGTGTGATGAGGCAAATGCACTTCGGTGCTGCTCGGGAAGGGAAAATCCTGAACCTTCATGGAGGGTAACGACGAGAATACCGGGCTTGGGGGGCTTGACAACGGGTGCCTGCGTCATGGCCTCAGAAGCAGCTGTTCAAGTCAGTCACTGACCAATATCCCAATATGATGTGCTTACCTATGGCATTTTCGGTCGTGGGAGTAACGGAGCCGCTGGCCTGTGCTTCCTTCTCCTTGTCGGTAATGGTAGAAGTGGATGGTGATCGGGAAAAGGGGCTCAAGGACTGACCCAGATGGGTTTCCTTTAGCTCTGATAGATGTCAGTTGTTGCGACAGATCTTGGAAATGTAAACATACTCTTGGTAAGCTTCCAAGACATGAGTGCGACTGTCAACGAGGTATTTGTTGTTCGAAGCGCGCTGTCGACGAGAGTTGCACAACTCGTCAAGAATCAACGGGTAAGTATTCACTGCCTCGCTGACAAACTACTGATCAAGCAAAAGGCTGATGGCGTGGCAGACGAGTATTCAAGTGGATGATTTGTAACCCCGCATGGGAGAGGGACCGGCCGCTTTTTGAGTTGAAGAATCGCAAGTCGAAGAAGACGAAAGGAGATTGCGCGCCGACGAGTAGAGAGGAAGTTGAAGAGAGTTCGAATTGAACAGATGAAAGAGGTTCAGGTATGAGGAGGAGGCGAAGCACAAGAGCCCAAGACGAGACGAGCCGAGCCCAGATACGGGGGATGGAAGAAGGGGATTACCATGACATCCAAGGCCCATTGGGTGGAATTGAAATGTGGATCTCCCGTTATAGACCGCACTGTGACTAGGGTATTTCTGGTACTGTTAGAGTGCTGGAAACACAGTGTCTCAGTCTGCGACACAGGACATCAAACTGTGGAGATGGTCTGGAGCAGTCCCGTCAGGTCGACTTAAAGCCACTACCACGGGCTCTAGCTTTGTTGATCAGTTAAAGCGAGATCCAGCAAATACAATATAAGGGGTAAATGAGACGAAGGCAAGCTAGGCACTCCTGATAAGCGGACTTGAACTGTTTGAGCGGTGCCCGATTAACAGCCCAATTGCAGTGTACATGGCGGCTGTAGATACCAACTAACGACATTGTCCTCCGTACAGCCACACTTTTCGTGATGTACGAATGAAGACGCGTGTCGAGGAATTGCTTGGCCGAGTGAATAATTGTGGAAATCGATAATAACATCGATTTCTGCTTCAGCCATAAGTGTAGCTGACAACACCTTGGATGAAGTTAGTTGGCCTATTCACGGGTATGATTCAGAAACGTTCTGCTCATTTAGCTTGGAACTACATTCTCAACGCAACATATCATGTGAATTCAGTCATCACATTAAGATATCATGCCAGAATCATACATTATCAAATACAAATACACCCCAAAGCCCAAACACTGTGTAGGAATATACCATCATGATACATGTTATTCTCATGCTCACCTACCCTATAACCCCCCTTTTCTGGACCCCTGCGATAAGAGGGATAAGGAGGTGGGGCCTGACATATTAGGCCAACACCACATGGCCAGCCTGGCAAGAGCCGCAGGACACATTTTGGAGCTCGAATTGGAATACAGGGAGCTCAAGCCTCAAGCTGTTGTCAACCAAGCATCACCTCACGATTGACGATTAGCGTTTGACTGTACTTCTGTTTTCCCAAACACTGTTATTATTCGCGACCTGTCGTCCCGCATGGTAGCCTTTGTCAGGGATTCCTGCCGTTGACCCCACTACCTCGATATCACCGCCCTCGCTGGACAGCTTGCAACTTCAACTCTGCGCAACGCGAGACGACATACGACAAGATGAAGTTAGACGTCAAGGTTAGTTTGTTGCATTATTCGGGTGCACCCGCTTGCCGCATCATGCTGGTGTTCATGGCGAACATCCCTCTGCCGCAGTTTAAACTCCCAGCTTGCGATCTGAGCTGACACGTTTCGCAACAGCGCCAGCTCTATGCTCGCAGTGAGCGAGTCAAGGGCATTGACTTTCACCCTCACGAGCCATGGATTCTTACTACCCTCTACAGCGGTATGTTGTGTTGCTGCTTGACATGGCCAAGCTAATAGTATAGGCCACGTCTACATCTGGTCCCATGAAACCCAACAGATCGTCAAGACCTTTGAGCTCACCGATGTCCCTGTTCGCGCCGGTCGATTCATCGCCAGGAAAAACTGGATTGTCTGCGGTTCCGATGACTTCCAACTACGAGTCTACAACTACAACACTTCCGAGAAGATCACCTCTTTCGAGGCGCACCCCGACTACATTCGAGCGATTGCCGTCCACCCCACACAGCCCTTCGTGCTGACTGCCTCCGATGACATGACCATCAAGCTCTGGGATTGGGAGAAGGGCTGGAAGTGTGTGCAAGTCTTTGAGGGCCATGGTCACTATGTCATGGGCTTAGCCATCAACCCTAAGGATACAAACACCTTTGCTTCGGCCTGTCTTGACCGAACTGTCAAGATCTGGAGTCTTGGATCTTCCACTCCCAACTTCACCCTCGAGGCCCACGAGACCAAGGGTGTCAACCACGTCGATTACTACCCTCACTCCGACAAGCCTTACCTCCTTACCACTTCGGACGACCGAACCGTCAAGATCTGGGATTACACCACAAAGTCCCTGATCGCCACTCTCGAAGGCCACACCAACAATGTCTCGTTCGCTTGCTACCACCCCGAATTGCCCGTCATTATTTCTGGTTCCGAGGATGGCACGATAAGAATATGGCACGCCAACACATACCGATTCGAGCAATCCCTCAACTACAGCCTGGAGCGAGCCTGGTGTGTCTCATATCAAAAGGGCAAGCAGGGTGTCGCTGTTGGTTTCGACGATGGTGCCGTTGTTGTCAAGCTTGGTCGTGAGGAGCCTGCTGTATCGATGGATACCTCTGGCAAGCTCATCTGGGCCCGTCACAACGAGGTGGTCTCTTCCATTATCAAGGGAGGAGGTATGTACAATCCAGGGTTACTAGACCACGCTAACATTCATAGATGCCTCCATTAAGGACAACGAACCGATCTCGCTTCCCACCAAGGATCTCGGCACTTGCGAAGTCTACCCCCAGACACTCATTCACTCCCCCAACGGTCGATTCGTCGCTGTCTGCGGTGATGGCGAGTACATCATCTACACTGCCCTCGCCTGGCGAAACAAGGCTTTCGGTTCAGCACTCGACTTTGTTTGGGCTTCCAAGGAGAACAGCAACGACTTTGCTATCCGAGAGTCAGCCATGAGCGTCAAGATCTTCAAGAACTTTATCGAGAAGCCCGGTGGTCTTGATGTTGGTTTCCAGGCTGAGAAACTCCACGGTGGTGTCCTTCTCGGTGTTACCGGCCAGGGAGGCGTCTCCTTCTTTGACTGGAACACTGGTGGTCTTGTTCGAAGAATCGAGGTTGAGCCCAAGGAAGTTTACTGGTCTGATAGTGGAGAGCTGGTGACGATTGCCTGCGAAGACACTTATTACGTGTTGCGATTCTCCCGTGAGAACTATGTCGACGCCGTTCAGTCTGGACAAGTCGAGGAGGATGGTGTCGAGGCTGCCTTTGAGGTTATTACTGACATCAGCGAATCGTACGTACCCCTTTCAATTGTGTGTGTTATGCTAACCAAAAAGTGTGCGAACTGGCGAATGGATTGGCGACTGCTTCATTTACACCAACAGCACCAACCGACTCAACTACCTTGTCGGCGACCAAACCTACACCATCTCTCACTTCGACAAGGCCCAGTACATTTTGGGTTACATTCAACGCGACTCACGAATTTACCTTGCCGATAAGGATGTCAATGTTACCTCCTTTGGTCTGTCCCTCCCTGTGCTCGAGTACCAGACTCTTGTTCTCCGAGAGGATATGGAGACTGCTGCTGAGTTGCTACCAACGATCCCTCAAGACCAACTCAACAAGATTGCACGATTCTTGGAAGGTCAAGGACATAAGGAGCTTGCACTAGAGGTTGCAACAGATCCCGAGCACAAGTTTGATCTTGCATTGTCATTGAACGAACTTGCCATTGCTTTGGAGCTTGCTCGTGAGGCCGATGCCGATCATAAGTGGAAGACTGTTGGTGACGCTGCCCTATCAGCCTGGGATGTCGCCCTTGCTGCTGAGTGCTTCACTCATGCTAAGGATCTTGGATCTCTGCTTCTTCTGCACTCATCAACAGGTGATCGCGATGGTCTGACTGCTTTGGCCGCGCAAGCCTCAGCGGCTGGGTCTCACAACGTTGCTTTCTCATGCCAATGGCTTCTCGGCGACATCGAGGCCTGCACAAAGATCCTCATCGACACCGGCCGACTTGCTGAGGCCGTCATGTTCTCTCAAACTTACCAGCCCAGCTTGACTGTGCCAGTAGTGCATCAGTGGAAGGAGAATCTTGAGAAGAACAAGAAGGGTCGGGTAGCTAAGCTGATCGGTGTGCCTGGCGAGGATGATGAGCTCTTCCCCGAGTGGGATGAGTGGCTGAAGCTTGAGAATGAAGGTGGCGCAACAGAAGCCATTAATGGACAGAAGGACGAGTCTGAACCTGAAGCCGAAGCTGAGGCCGAAGATGATGACTCGGAGGAGGATGATGAGTAGATGCGGACATGTGTTTTTCCAAGCAAAGGTGCTTAGATGGCTGGTGTAGAAAAGGTTTGGTCATTTTTCGTCAGGGTTGCCATGGCATCAATGAGTATAATGAAAAGAATTGGCAGTTACTGATGTGCTTGTATGCTTGTGTAGTGACTAATTGGGTCAGATGAGGTTATTCCGAATGGTCAATGTGCTGTTCATTCGGCAGATCGCTAAGAACATACGTCGTGATGCTAATTTACATTTAGTTATGCTACTCACTAAAACCGGCTTGTAGCAATGTAAGCTCCAGCTTGAGTCCTTTAAAATTGGGTTTATATTGAGCGGTAGTGTTTTGACTGATGATTGGAGCTGTCTGAGGCTGAGTTAGAATTGCGCTATACCCAAAGCTTACTGTGCCACTGAGCTGCGTCTTCAGTACAACCGTGTAAGTCATCTGGCTCCTGATCATCTCAGCAAATGACCGGAAGCACCTAAGATAACCCATTCGAACCTCCACCAGGGCATCCAGGCGTCCCATACACACCCCCAACAATCCACAAGACCATATCAATAAGCGCCCAGAGCCCAAACCCTCCTAGAGTCAACATCTTGAACACAGCAAGCGGCCAGTGTCGAGCGTAGTACTGATCAGCGCCGACGACTCCAAAGAAGAGCGAGAGGAGCATCGCGACACGTTCCTGGCGGTAGCACTTGTTTGTAAGCGGGCGTTCGTCGAATCCGCCCCAACTTCGGGTCGCGAGATGAGAGGTTTCCTGTTCTAGGACTGTTAGCAAGAGCTTGAGATATAGGACGAGGAGAAACCAACCGTTGGGATTGTGTAAGTAGAGAAGTGTACTGCCGAAGGTGGCGATGAAGATGTAGCTTAGCATGATGGTCTTCCATTTTCGAGTTGTGAACAAGATGCCGCGAGTGAGGCCATGGCCAAGCTTATCTGCGAGAGTGTTTCTGTTCATATTGGCTGTAAGTTGAGAAGTTGAAGTTGGAGTTGGAGTTGAAGGAGGGAATGGTCTTTATAAGATGCATGAGCAACACAAAGCAGCTGTTGGATCAGGTTCTTGTGGTACATATTCACGTTCTTTGTCTAGTTTAGTGTCACGTATTTGGTGGACAGTGGCTAGTCCCAGGTCTCTGATTAACAATGTGGTAGTACTCTGAATCACGGGAACTGTGAGTGTCTATTTGTTTGTGACACGGATGAGCATGGGCATTGAGAACAAAGGATGGCAATCAAGCATACGCGCTTGTACTGTTTATAGACATGGCTGATGCGTCTTGGTGGTGGCGTTACACAAAAAACGGTCAAATAAGGTTATTAACGCCAAGTTCAGTGTGCGACAAGAAGAGATGTATTGTGTATTAAAAGTGCCATCTACTTAAATGCCATGGCAGTCCAACTAATCTTCAACGTAAACTCTTACAGAGCAGCAACGACGACACCGGCAACAGCAGCAGCGGCGTAGACGAAAGCACCCTCACGAGCAGCACCGTTGGTCTCGACAGGACCAGCACCAGAGGTAGGAGTGGTAGCAGACTCGCCAGCACCAGGGGTCTTGACAGGCTTCTCAGCAGTGGTGGCGATGATGGGAACGACACTCTTGGTCTCGGAGCCAGTAGCAGTAGCAGCAGCCTCAGAAGGCTTGCCGATAACGTCACTCGCGCAGACAGGAAGGGCAGAAGCATACTGGGCCAGCTCGGGGCACTCCTTGATGGCGGAGGAGATCTCGCCCTCGTACTCGCCGTACCAGGAGACGATCTTGGAGCTGTAGCTGGCGTAGTCCTTGGACAGCGACGAGGGGACGGTGAAGTCGCAGGGGTCGGTTTGGGGGTTCTCCATGAGGTCGGAGACGACAGCGGGAGGAGGAGTAGGGAGGGTCTTGTAGACGTCGAGGATGGCGCTCTGGCACTCTCCGCTGAGGCCGTCGACGAGACCGGCAGCGTCAGTGGGACTGGCGGCGTCGGTGGCACGAGGAGCCAGGAGGTCGCGCTTCATGAGAGGATGAGCCATGAAGCTGTTGGCCGTGACGGCCGAGGCGAGAAGAGAGGCGAGGATGATGGACTGCATTTTGAGTGATGTCAAACGAGTGATTTTGAATGGATAGAGAGTGTAGAGTCAGAAGAGGAATGAGATGGTCTTTAATAGTTCACTACACCAAATGTTATATTAGACCAAGCTACGGATATGCTTGGCCGATCTTCGTGGCCACCATCATTTAGTAGGCTCCTTTATTTCCACTCACCGCCAGCGCCATTCCCAAGGGAGAATAACTCCAGAAACCAAGGTCTTAGCCCAGGGGTTTAAAGCGTAGCGTAGTTACCCGCCCGCCAGTTATGCCATCACATTCTGCCATGTTTCCTCACCCAATACGTGGATCAGCCCTATAGGCACCTGTCCAGGGGGTGACAGCCTGAGAAAAGGCCTCAGCTTGGAATGTTTTGGTTTCCTGTTTTTGGGCGATCAGCTCAGAAGAGCCACAGTAAGTGGAGGAAAGGAAGGCTTGGAACATGTCATAGTATTTCGATAGTGCTTAGACTCGGCTCTTGGCACGCATTGGCAGGGAGGGCTGTGCGAGAACATGGCGATTGAGACGAGCAAGGACATGGATGAATTCACAAGGTCAATAGGCGAGAAGTAAGCGGATTCATTGCGAAAGTATGAGTAGAAACTTGGAATCACAGCAGTAAATCTCTCTGCCTGTTGAAGTAACTCAGGTGGTGATTGATCATAAATGAGAACGCGCTAATACAACAATGACACTCGTGGCTGAATGGCTTGCTCTTCTACCCCTGAATTAATTGCCCGAAATTAAACCCCAATGCACCAGCTGACGCGCTGTAAAGCCGGCAGTTTATTCCCGACATTCACTTTCTACATTTCTTTTCGAATAATACCAGTTAATGACATCGGAAGAAAGGTTGATCCTAATGTCATAAGTAATTGAATTCTTGGATAATAACGGGGGCTACTAGAAACTAAGAATTATATGGAGTATTAAGATCCTTCTCGTCACAGATACAATCCTTCAATCCTTCACAGTACAACCTCATTTTTACACAACCCTTTCGCCCACTAAAACCCACCCGTGCCCTCAAGTGCAGGTTCCAAACCCGCTTTGACACCCTGTCCCACAGTGATCGCTTGAGCTGCCGCACCAGTTCGCTCGCGAGCAGCACGGGTCGGGCTTGGAACACTTTGCGCCTCCGAAGGCGGCCCCACACCGTCCCCGCGTGCTGCTCGTCGGCTCCGGAACACCCGGCTCCGACATGCCGCTGCACGTTCCAAAGACAGGCTGGCAGCCCCTTCCGCAGTGACTGTCCGTGGAGCCGCACCATCCGTTCTGTGAGCAGCACGTCTCGCCGTTGGGTTCGCCTCTGCACGTCGCGCCGCCGTGTCCAGAGCCGCACCGGCCGTTGGTCGTGGCTGGGAACGTCGCTGAGCTGGTCGCCGAGCTGACCACCGACGATGGGCTGCTGGAGCTTACCTGGCGGTACCAATTCGCCTTGGGATCCTGCAGACACTCTCCGACTGTTACGGCGGAGAATTTGTTGCGGGTGAGCGACTTGAGCATGTACTCTGTGAGGTTGTAGACGCTCTGATAGACAGGGTCATGCTCGATGTGCAGCCACGTGTTGGAGCTGGGACTACGACCTTCTACGGTGTTGTCCCAGATTGCCTTTGACGTGCTGATGGTGTTTGGGCTATCATGCAGATAACCCTCTGTGTCGAGGTTGAAGTACGTGACGTGGTAGCCCAGCTCGCCCAGCCATGCATCCGTGGTGGTATTGCTGGCTGAGTACGGAGGACGCATGTACGTGGGGAAGTAGCCGAGGATGTCTGCAAAGGCAATCTCGTTGAAGACCATCTGGTTCCAGAACTTGGCGCGGCTGAGCGTTGTAAGACGCTGATGAGACCAAGTATGGCTGGCAATTTGGTGGCCGTCTTTGATCATGCGGCGGATGAGGCTTGGCCATGGTGTAGCCGCGTCATTAATGGCACCTTTACCGAGGTTTCGACCCGTGATGTAAAAGGTAGCTCTGGCGTTGTATCGCTGCGAGTGTTAGAGATGATAGTGTCTTAAGTATCATGCGTTGCTCACCTTTAGGAGATCAAGAAGGTCTTCGGTGTAGGTATACGGTCCATCATCATACGTCAAAGCAATGTCGCCATTACGGCTGCAACGGTAGATGGTCTGGCCATACGGAATACTGCCAACTTTGGGTCGAGCAATGTTGGTAGTATCCGGTCCAGTAGGACGAACATTAGCATCGCAGCCAGGACCATACTCGATCTGGCACGAGGGAGCAGAGCAGTAGAGATATCCATTTCCACACCATCTGAACATCATATTAGACATGGCACGCTCGAGAGACTTGCTCACTTACCCAGCACTGGAACAGCATTCATTCGCCCCACAGACACCTCCAAAACCTGTACCGCATCGTCCAGCCTGGCGTTTCTCAACACCAAACAGAGAGCGCCAACTGGGACTTGCAACAGCAGAACCAGCCAAAGAGGCGACAAGAAATGCAAAAGAGCCCTTCATAATGACAGTATAAACGAATGACTGTAACGAACGGATGCCTATCAGCGGTAGACTTGATGAACGATGGAATCTAGCTGTCGCAGTCCCATCTTATATACCCTCTCTTATCATATCAACGCCATTGCCCTGAAACTCTTACCGCATTGTCATAAAGTTGAGGTAATATTGCGGCGCAAGTCAGCATGGTGTGGGTTCCACGGCATAAATGGCGTTATGAAAAAGATCAAGATCGGCTACGAAAGGAATATATTGGCAGAGAAAATGAGGCCTTCGAATACCCAGCAAGCCTCATCCCAGTATTTCCTATATCCTCACCAATAAGCAAAAAGCAACTCGCAGGTCAATTGTTCCTGGAAAACTTACAGTTCGTACTCTCGAATGATCCGCGTATCAACACGTGTCACAAGGGCTTTCTGCTGTACCAGAAACAGTTATCCTCGGAGTTTTTTTGTTTTTGTGTTTGTTTTGCTTTTTGCTTCTGCATATGCGGCTGAGAAAAAAGGAATACGAGGCAGCCCGTTCTGCGGCCGAGTCTCGACGTTGCAAGGCATTGGTTGCGAGGATGCAACCCAATGCAGAGCCAGGGATTGTGCATGCATAGGTGACATGCGGGACGATAATGAGTTGTCCGTTAGCTAGCCGCGTGGAGATTAACTCAGGAGAAAATAGATGTGAGATTCTGGAGATGAGGCTATAGGTTGGAGTGTCATTGGATTTGCGCTGGTGGGTTGGACAAGACTTAAGGTTAAGTTGTACCTTGCAGATCGCGGAATAAATAGGTTTTGGCTGTCGGGAGGGAATTGAAAGGAATGATTGGAGGGTGTTTGATGCATATTCGTGTTGCATTGAGTCATGTCACATAAACAACGATCTTTGATCCCTGACAATCATACCGTTCGAATCACGGACTGAACAGTTCAGGTTATGAATGAGCCCCAGGCTTAGATCAATTATGACATGATATCAGATATTAACATTATATACAGAGTAGGTTTCTTAAGCAGTAGCACTTCGCTCGGCAGCCTCGCCGGGCTTCTCGTTCTCCACCAAGTTCTGCTGGTCAGTGAGCTTGGGGTTACGCAAGCACAGAGAGAAAGCGATAAGAGGGATACACAGGCAGATACCGGTGATGGTAAGCAGGCGCTGCACGTGCTTGTATGCGTCGATCATGGCATCGCGCTCCGAGGATCCAACAGGGAAGTCAAGGATGGCGGAAAGAGGCTGCGAGTAGGTGTACACGGCAAGGGTGTCGTTCCCGAAGCCCGAGAAGCTCTGCGCGAGACGCACGGGGAGGACCTGGGTCCAGATGGCGCCGGAGACGGCGTTGCCAAAGGCCGAGCCCACCTGGTACAGAGCGAGATACAGACCGGTCATGACGGCGAGTCTCTCGTGGGTGACATAGGCCTGGAGGGAAGCCTGCGCGGGGTACGGGAACATACCACCCGCGATACCGAGGAGGATCTGGGCGCCGATAACACCGGACTGGTTGGAGTTGCTGGGGTCGCCGCGGTAGCGGATGAGCAGACCGAAGGCGACGAGGAAGAGGCATGTGCCGGCGACGATGAAAACCTTGAAGCGGCGGACCTTGTAGACGATGAGGCCGAGGATCGTGCCGGTGATGACACTGGCGAAGGAGTAGAGGGACTGCACTCTGGTGGAGGCCTTGATGCTGAAGTTGAAGGACACCTGGAGGACAGTGTAGAGGTAATCGCCCTGCATTGTCCAGGCAAAGTTGAGCATGCACGCGATACCCATGGGAGCCCAGACGGAGCGGTCCTTCATGTGATGGAAGGGAACCAAGGGGTGAGGAGCTCGAAGTTCCCATATGACGAACACAGGAATACAGACGAAGCCGATGACGAGAGGAGCGATGACCTGGGGTGAGGACCACTTGCTCTCGAAGCCGCCGGCAATGGTCAAAGGGACGAGAAGCAGAGCAAAGACGGCGATCAAAAGAATTACACCGATGATGTCGAGAAGCCAGAAGAGCTCAACGGTGAAACTCTTGAGACCAAGCTGCTGGAACGAAGATCGGTATCCAACGAGATGGCCCTGCTTCTTGGCGCGGTGACCAACAACAAGGAGGCTGATGATGAGAGGCAGGGCGCAGACGGGGTAGATGATGCACCACATGCCGATTCCCCATCGCCAAGTGGTAGCAGCCAGCACAGCTTCGGTGACATCGCCGCTGACCCATGTGTTGATGATGAAGGGCAGAGCGGGGATGTAACTGAAGAACAGACGAGATCGGACCGAGGTGATATCTCCGATGATGACCTCAACGAGAAGCAGGATCATGGTGTAGCCGATCTGGTAGATGACCGCACCAGCCGAGTAGGTATCGAGGTTCTGCGACGCAGCCTCAATAACCGTACCGATGGTGTAGAAGAATACCGAAATGCAAATAAGTTCGACACGGCCAAAGACATCAGCGATCTTACCCGCCGTGGGCTGAGCAGCAGCCGCAATAACCGCACGGAGGGTATTGACCGACGACTGTAGCGAATGCTCCTTGAACTCATTCAGCGCCGAGGGCTGATAAGCATAGCGAACAGTTCCGTCAAGACCGTAGGCATATGCGATTAAAAAGACGCCAAAGAAGATGAAGATACGGTCTGTAAAGGTGATGACCTCGGACATGGCCTTGATGCGCTGCACACCAGGCGATGTGATATCCTTGACAGCCTCTGCGGCTGAGCTGGGGACTTCATGGCCGTGGTCATTCCCAGGGGTCTTGATCGACTCCTGCTCTTTGGTAGGCGACATGATGAATGAAGCTGTCGAATAAACCAGCTCTAGTAAGACCTCAGCGAGGAGACAAAGGGTTCATAGTAGACAGTTTAAATGGGGGGACTGCGGGTTAAAAGTATGAGCATAAGAGATCCACTCAGATTGATTAGATAACTTAAAAAGAAAGAAAAAGGTGCCGTTAAACGCCGACGCAGACTTTTCTCTCCGAAGGATGGAAGTGGAAGTGGGCATCATGCGACCTTTTGGAGCGCTAATAATTAGCGCTTTCAGGGACGGGGGATGATGAAGGTGGCGGATGGCGATGATGATGTTCTACAGCCTAGAGAGCCTTAAGAGAGCATTTGTTACACTTGAACAGACTCACTCAGGCATTGCTCACTGCAATCTATAGCATCAATAAAGCTTAACGCTTTACCGTCTCGTATCTGCTGTAAACTCTCCCAGAAAACAAACTCTCGTATCCCAACCTCACTCGCCGAGCTCGGCCAGTCAGAAAAAAAAGTTGGCGACTCTTGGCGTTAGTCAATCAATCAGGAAGTGAGCCGATGCCAAAGCCAAACTCCCCCATATCTTTTCATGGTTACAGGCTGGTTAAACAGCTGCCTAGACTTGGGGACGAATGGATGGGAACACAGACGGGTTCGCCGATGCAATCAGCTTTCGTTCGTAGGTACCGCAAAAGGAAGTGATCGTCAAGTCGGGGGTTGTATCGAATCAACGGTTACATCGTCTTTGATCTTCTCAAATCCGCTCTTTCAGCTTTTGCAGGATCATCCATCGCCTCGGTCATGCAACGTCGCTCTTTGGTCCACCTGGGAACATTTGACTTTCTCTAAAGAAGATCTTCCTGTCAGGCAACGCACTGATAGGACTGATTGATAACATGCCACAAACGTCCATCTTGGCCCACGGCGGAACATTCGGCTTGAACTACGCAACCCCATCTAATCTCCTGTCTCGCGGAGGCGATTCTGCATCTGGCCATCATCCCACATCGTCGGGTCTCAGCACAAGGCTTGGCTCCCTAGCTGAGGAAGAGTTTTGTCAAAGACTCCACAGCAGCGTGATGAAAACAGTCTAGAATGTGTTTTTGTGACATGTGAACGGACATTACAGAGATGGACCCTTGGGCAGCCGGGAAAGAAACCCATTGAGTAGGATAAAGCCGGAGTGATGGGGCAATTGGTGGATCACAGCGAATTTCGTAAATTATTGGTGTTTGAGTGAGAGGTGACTTTACGATCTGATGTACCCATCATCACGAAGTCTTGAAGTATTGCCAATAAATCCACCTGGTCAGTCTTCACTGCACGACATCAAAACGGTAAACCATCGGGCATCCGCACTGAGCTGTCGACCGCTTCTCCCACATCGCGAGACAAGCCACCGTTGCTTAGGTCAAAGCTGGTCTCATCATTTCGGACAAACAAGGAATACATTCCTTGGCCAATCGACCTCCAACTTTCTGCCCAGGCATGCAGCCACAAGCATCCAATCTTGTCTAATCTTATCTGATCCATCAGTTCCCCATTCCGCGATCGGAATTATCTTTCTCACGGAGCTGGTTCCGTTCTTGGGGTGTCAGACTTGACCACTTTAATTGCGTGACGTAAAAGTTTGGAAATATTTGTCCAACCCCATTTACCCAACCTGTCTCTCACAATCCACTGATAAGGGAATTCATGATATTTGGTAAATGTAGCTATCAATTGAATCAGCAGTTCTTCTACATGCATGGAAGCTGACAGCTATGGATCGCCCTAGAATGTTTGTACAATAGTGCACCATGCCTTGCCGCTTTTTATGCCCTTCCTGCGGGTCATCGTAAACGGTTTGTTTGCATAGGCCATTCTAGGAATAAAAGGCACTTGTGATTTGGACAAATTATTAGTGTTTACTAAGAATTGGTTGTATAGTAAATAAACCATATAAATATAGAGAAAAAGAATTTTACTAATTTATAAACCAGTATATTATATATAAGTAGTTATTTTATATTTAAAGAATTATTTTATATTTATACATAGAGTTAAGAGAACATATAGTTTATAGAGAATAAATATTTAAATTATCAGGTTTGAAACAGTTATCTCCTTACTACAATAGAATTTATTTTACATATACTGTTATTAATTTTTAAGTAAACTTATTAAAATAAACCCCCTTTTATAGTAATTGATATACAGATATAAACCCGGGGTCTATATCTATTTATTTAATATACATAAAGGGGGTTTATAGTTGTTCAGTAAATTAATATTTATGTTTAAAATCCTTACATTATATGAAAAATAGTAATTATTATGCATATTTTTATTTGCTTTTAAAGAAGTACATTAAATACAGACCCCCTCTCTATACTAAATAAATAGATATAAACCCCGGGTTTATATCTATATATCACCTACTATAAAAGGGGGTTTATATTTAATAGGTGCTTTAATAAATCTATTCAAAACAGTTATATTTGTAAAATAGCTCTAATATTTAAAGTATTTTTATTGTGGTAGGAATAATTCCATGTTTTATTTAATCGAAAGAGCATGGTGGGAAATCAGGATTGAAGGGCGAAGAGGCACTTGGATCAGAGAAACAAATAGGATAGTGTGATTGCGTGGCAGGCATTATTAAATCATTCACGATCATTCACCCGGTTCGGCAACTACCACAATGGACGATAATGTACTGGTATTCGGGACGTTCCTTGATAAGAGACGCGAGAAATGATCAAGCTCAGGCTATATACAATGCAAATATATGATACGGTCAGAATATGCCAAACTAGAAGCGCTGCAGGCTTAGTTGACAGAGAGGCTGTAGGCAGAGGTGGAGAAAGTGCAGTCAGAACCTGTAAAGATTAGCTTTTATACAAAACTTCAAAAGACAAAACTTACCAACGAAAGGCTCAGTGCCGGCCTGGAAGCTGGTGGCGACGTAGCTGCTGGGAACGCCCTGGCTCTTGGTGAGGTAGGTAAGGAAAGGAAGAAGATCGCCCTCGAAGTTGCCCTGGTTCTTGGTAGCGACGAAAGAGTACACAGTGGTGTCGCCGTTGGGACCTCGGAAGAGCTTCCACTGAGCACCGTTGATGGTGAGGGTGGCAAGAGGGGTAGCTCCGTGGTCGGAGATAGGTCCAGCGCCGCCGTAGACACCGACCCAGATCATGATCTCGTACTTGTTGTTGGCGCCAACAGAGGGAGCGAGCCAGAGATCGTACGAAACATCAGAGACCATGTTGGTACCGGAGTATCGCCAGGTCCACTTTGTAGGGATGGACTTGATGGCCGAGACCTTCTTGTTGATGTTCTCGAGGGCAACGTTAGAGTAGGACTTGACGTGGATGTTGCCGCCAGCCCAGCTCCATTTGGTGGACCAGGAGAAAGAACCGCTCTTGTAAGAGTTGAAGGTGGTGCACTGCGATCCAGAGGTAGCCTCACCACGGCCCCAGTTGTTGTGGTAGACGGTGTATCCACCAGTCTGGACAGAGCCGAAAGAGTCACACCAGGTGGTGGCACGCTTGTCGAGGGTCTTGGAGGGAGTGGTAGGCGTGGCAGAGGCCACAGCCAAGAGAGCCGAGACGACACCGAAGAACTTCATGATGATAGATGGTAAATGAGTGATAGGGTTGAATGAGTGAACTGTTGAGGAACTGAAGAGCAACATAGACATCTTGGCGGATGGTGATACTTATAACACATCAGTATAGAGTTTAGCAACCGTGCCCCGGAAATTGATTAACGACCTGAAACTCCAAAACGGACGAAATGGTCGTATCTGGTAAGGGAGGCCCCGTAAGTGCCGACTACCGACCGTTTTACAAAAAAGATCCACCAATCAGAGCTGACGCTTAGTTCTCCCAGCAATGAAATACCGTCTAGCATTATGCGCGTACTCGGTACATAAACCAACCAGACCATCTCCTGAAATGTGACGAACGCAATTGGACCATAGTCGTACCTATTTAGGGAAATTCGGAGCCACCGGATTGTAGGTGGAATAGGTAATAATATCCCCTTTTGTGTCTGTGTAAAGGGTGTTGTCAAGTCTCCTTTGAGGACCGAGCTACCGAACAGGCATGGTATTGAGACCCCGTGAGCTTCGATCGATTCGAAACCAATTATGTACCTCTTTATGAATTAGTGGGTGGCAAAAGACATTGTTGAAGTGAGAGATATGAGATGAAAACTTGAGCTATTTTGATGAGAGATGCTCGGCTCGATGATGGATAAGTAGGTAGAAAAAAGCCGTCATGAAAATCTAATGACGGAGAATAAGTCATGAAGGGTTGCAGAATAAAAACAATCTCACTTGTATCAAGAAAACCTCGCTTTCTCCATCTGTGGTGAGTCGTCGACACCGCTGTTGATGATTGAGAACTCCCAAGTATCTAGGTCATGAGCAAAGTCATCCCTCTTCACGACTTTGGTTGTTTTGTCTTGCAGAATTGCGCATATGACTTACTAGTGGACATCTGCTATGCAAATGGTCTGTATGGTCTGTGAAACTTCAGCGACATATTTCTTGCTGTTGGTAGATCAGACAAACCATGGTCTCATCGACTTCATGAACTTCGCCAAGCTTCAATCTCACCTGTAGAAATCCGGGAACTACCACAGAGAGTTTGTTTCATGGATCAGTCCCTCGTCCGTGTTGGTCAACAGTTGGCCAAGTTGAGTCGTTCTTTGTGTAGATCCTACTTCCACTGTCCAGGGTTCACCTACAAACACAGTCTCTGCGAGCCTTTGCGTGCTCTACAATAGCATACTGGCCTTATGAATATGAGATTTGGTAGAGAGAATTATAACGCAGTGATTTGACTCTCAAATTGCATATAAAAACTGCCAAACTCCTTTTTGTCCCGAAGACTAAGTCTGTTTCTTCCTCACGGTGCTTGGCTAAACGAACCTTTCGTAGAGTACGCCCAAAGCCGAGAGCACCAATGTGAGAATTGTTTATAAACCAACTCACATAATGAAGCGAGTCAGCTTCCCTGTGGCAGAGTTTTGTTGTCACAAAGCGTTGATTAAAGGCAAGGCCGAGCCTGTATCAATCAAGCTGGCCGCGACTATAGCGAGTTGTTTCTCAACTTTGGGGTGGTATATGCTGCCGTTTGAGACAAGGAGGTCAATGAATACTTGTTCAACGGGAACTTAGTTCTAAATATCGAATCCAAGATGAGAACTTTTCTCTACTCGCCCATTTGATAGTAGCAAAGAGATGGTTCTCTTAGCTATGGTAGAATACTGGTTGAGAATGTCTTCAAAGATAGAGCCTCTAGAGACATGTTATCAAATTTAAGTAGAGTTCAGAGATACGCATATGCGACCAGCAGCTCTGGTGATGAGATCTCTCTGAGGCATCATTTCGGTCAAATCGTATGATGAGTTGTTGGAGTAGTGTGGTTGAGTCAGCTTGGATTCTGGAAACATATACTCTTGTCTCCTCAGCAGGCAACAACTCAAGAAATTTCCCATCAGAGTCCGCAGCAAAGCCGACATCAAAATTGATTTTAGCCATCCCATCTTGAATGGTCTTCCACCCCTTACCAGTCAAACCCGTGGTACCCAGTATCCTCATATATCTCAAACTCATCTCAAATTATTCCTGAGCTTCTCTGACACTAGGAACGATGATGTCAACGAGGTAGCGGGAAGAACCCACACTGGAGCCGACATCTTTTGTAAGAAGTCAAGATTTCATTATTCTAATCCTCATAAACAATCGTTAGCCAGACTAATCCTCGCCCGATCGCTCACAGGTAATAAGTACGTGTAGAAGTGCCATCATAACAAATAGCTTTAACAAGGCCACATAGTTACTCTAGGCCAAGCTTAAACCCAAGTAACCACCAAAACCCAAAGCCATCACACCCCTGCTCCAAGAGGCGACAGAACCAGCCGAGCAATCATCGTCGTTCTTCTTGGGTTTGCTGCTGCTGCTTGCGCTATCGCTACTGGTATCATCAGGAGCGTCACTATCACCACTTTTATCGCCTCCACTGCTGCCGCTGCTACCACCGCTTGAATCGCCTCCACTGGATGAGTCCGAATCTCCACTGCCGTGATGAACCTTGCGTTTGCAAAGCCTGTTGCTCGTTCCCGTTTCCTTAGGCAGATGTGACGTTGTAGACGTAGTCTTTCTCTTCTTAACACCGACAACTGTAATGGCCGTCATCCAGAGCGAGCTCTCTGACGAAGCAAGAGTCGTTGTCTCGGCTTTAGCTGTCTCAGTCTGAAGAGCGCAAACGGCTTTATCTTTGCCTAATTCGCAGCCATAAGAGGTCACACCAAACGCAACATCCATCCTTGACTTCTCATAAGTCACCGTAACGCCAGTGAATTCACCATCGCAGGTATATGAACTGCCGAAGTTTGTCTGGCAGGCGAGGAGATATTCCGTCTTGGATGCATCTTCTGTGATGAAAGAAGCGTAAATGTTTGTGGCACTTCCTGTCTTGCGTGGTGGTATAAAGACGGTTTCAGTGCTGTAGTGGGTTGTGCTTTTTGCTTCAGCCAAGTATGGGACCAGAGCGAGAAGGCTGAAAGCGATAGATCGCATGATATGTGAGTTGGAGTTGTATTGGTAGTATGTGTAGAGGGTTTGTCTGATGTAGGACAAACAAGGTTCTTATAGCATGCAGCTGAGGCCGCTGGGTGAAAAGTCGGGAAATTACTTGGACGAGACATTCATGTCATTAGCATCCTTCGAAGCAGACCAACCAATAAAAAAGCCATGCAGCCCTTGATTAACATGAAGACCCTTGTTCTGAATTCAGCCTTGCTGCAGGGATCCATTCAAGCGAACCAGGCTTGTTCACACCTGCTGAAAGAAGCCTTTTTAGGCGCCATTCTTGAGCTTGTTTCGTCTCACTCTGCCGGGGCTATGTCACTGCCCTGGGAAGGTGGTATTCCAAAGAAGGAATTGATCCTCTATTGCGGTGCGTGGTGGTGGGAGCTGTGAGGCCGCCAGATTGCCAGGCTGTGAGACAGATA
This sequence comes from Fusarium sp. JS626, assembly GCA_000966865.1. Lineage (NCBI taxonomy): Eukaryota > Fungi > Ascomycota > Sordariomycetes > Hypocreales > Nectriaceae > Fusarium > Fusarium sp. JS626. The sequence continues at coordinate 777,939 of JWIV01000057.1, read as the reverse complement.
GATCTGCATATCTTAACCTGGTCCAAATGTCTCAGTCAACCACTGATTGGCATGGCCCTAACAAATGGCCTGTCTTGGAGTGAATAGGTTTATTGTTCACGATTTTTAGGATCTTTTTGCACTTGTGAATACCCTACATGCACTGCCATAATCCTGTCCATTCAACTCAACATAGCAGGGCACAATCCTCACCGCCGCGCCTTAGCTGAGTCGAAATAAGCTTATTCAACCCTGTAATCTCGGTACACACTCTCATCGTCTCACCTTGTTTGATGGGGTCGCGTTTGTCACAAGGAATCCTTCGATTTTTACATCCTTACGAACAATGACATAACTATCCATAATCCCCATGGGTACTCCACATCCGAGATGATTTTCCGACCCGCCATTCCCACTTACCTCAATGACGTATGATCACGGATCCAACATTCATCTCCGTGAGAATAACCTCATTCTGTTTCAAAATGGCAGATGAGTCAAAGCGCGTCGCAGAACTCCTTCTGGAGCCTCTAGGCCTCCAAGTAACATCATTCAAAGAGTTACAAACGCTCTGGGCTGGGTATGGCCACATCTGCGCCCTTACCGCAAAACCAACCGATCTCAAAGCAGCTGCAGCCGCTCGCCTCCTCGCTCACGCAAAAGGCTCCAACAATACCTTCTTCCTCATACTCAAACTCATCTCTCCACCCCCAGGCCCGACAGATGAGGGACACCTTCGCAAAATTCTGAGCTACGACGTGGAACAGTATTTCTATGAGCACATTGCCCCTCAGTTGGAGGACGACGTACCAGTGGCGCATTGCCTAACTTCGAGTTGGAAATCGAAACATGGAGATAGCGAATTGAAGGGATTGACGGCTACCATTCTCACCGACTTGAGAGTCAAGTTCCCGGTCGAAGGGGGGCAGCGAGCGGTTTTAGGGCCCCGACAGGTTCAATCCGCGCTGGAGTGGTTGGCAAAGTTTCACAGCAGCTCATGGAAGTCACTGCCCGGGAACCTCGATGAATATCTTCTACCGCCCCTTGAAGAATTCAAACGACGGGATTCAAACACGTCTGCGGGAAGCAAGCTCTGGTTGAACGGTGGTTATACTTACCTCGCCACACGACGAAAGGAGTATGCCTCACTTTCCGTCGATGCCAACTCGGAATGGTCAGAAGCCTTCTGCTCTCCCTTCCAAGGATCAAACAAGTCAGTTTCCGAAGTGGTAGCCGACTTTCTCACACCCACCGGCCGTCCTTACGAAACAATTATTCACGGCGACGTCAAGTCCGAGAACCTCTTCACCACCGAGTCCGGCGAGGCCGTCTGCTTCTTTGACTTTCAATACGTTGGACTTGGTTTTGGAGTCTGCGATCTAGCCAAGTTATTCACATGCTCTGTTCCGCTCGACATGTTGACAGACCGCCCATCGATACCGCATGAGATGGAGATGGATCACGGAGAACAGGCTTTGTTGTATTTGTACCACGAAACCCTGTTGAGCCGTCGACCAGCGGATAAAGAGCCCCTTGATTACAGCTGGGACACGCTTGTTCGGCACTGGGAGTGCGCTCTTGTTGATTGGTGTCGATTCCAAGCATCGTGGGGATTCTGGGGGAACACCGAGTGGCTTGAGGGGAGGGTTAGACATATTCTCAAGGATGATGAGTGGAGGAAGTGGTTGCAACAGGAAGTTTCTGGCAATGAGCGGGCTTCTGGCATATAGAAAAAACGAATAGACGTAACGTTATTGACTGAGTATGCATCGTTGCATGATCAAGTGGCATGGGACTGTGTGATAACAAAGTCTGCTAGTCTGCACCTATAGGGAAGGTGCCTACACTCCAGGTTCCCCTCAATCGAAATAACAAATATCTTATCAATGCCAAGCCCTTCATTATGCCCGTCACCATATCGGTGGTCACTCACGAATGTTTCCGAGCTCATACAGGCGGAGAAAGGATGGGCTAACGTGTCCCATTTAGGCTACCGAACGCGGAGTTTAGTGATAGACAGCCGAGCCGTTAGAGTCGGTCGGGGAGTATGCTCCCCGACCGTCGGGCTGTCGCATACTACATACACGGTACACAAATTCGGCCACCGTTCCTGGCTGGGTGATGCACTGTAATATCAAATAACAGGCATAAAATAACACTCGCTTTCCTTCATCATTGACTTTAGGCGATGACATCAAATCACAGAGTTTACAGTACAGAACAACAACAAACACAGAATTTACAACCAGTACAGAATCCAACAAACACAGCACAATGGAAAAGTTCGATGTCGCCGTCGTAGGCCTCGGTGCCCTTGGAAGCGCAGCAGCCTGGCAAGCCGCGCGAAAAGGAGTAAAGGTTGTGGGCTTTGACCAGTTTGAGTTTGGCCATGTCCGTGGCGCATCTCACGACACGTCTCGCATTGTCCGTACTGCATACGATGCTCCAGAATACGTCTCGCTCGCCAAAGCCGCCTACAAAGACTGGGCTGACCTGGAGAAAGACGCCGGATTGAAACTCTTGACTGTCACAGGTGGCATTGTTGTACTGGCGAATGATCGCACCTGGTCATCTGGCGTCAAGGTCTCGGATTACACTGCGAGCCTAGATGCCAACAACGTGCCCTACGAGCTGCTGGACGCTACAGAGGTCAATACACGATGGCCAAAAGTGGATATTGGTGCTGACGAGAATGCGGTGTATACCCCGGATACTGGTATTGCGCACGCGGCCAAATCTGTGACAGCGATGCAATTCGCTGCTCGTGCTTACGGAGCCATTTTAAAGGAAAACACTCCGGTGACTGCAATTGTCCCCATTACAAAAGACCTCGACAAAGGAGTTATCGTCAAAACAAAGCAGGGCGACTTCCAAGCTCGAAAGGTCATTCTAGCTGCAGACGCCTGGACCAACAAACTGCTTGCTCCTCTGGGTGCACAAATCCCACTTGAGGTTATGCAAGAGCAAGTAACTTACTTCAAGCCAAAAGAGCCCGACTCATTCAATGCCAGTCACTTCCCTGTGTGGATTCGAGTGGTTGACGGAAAGACATTCTACGGATTTCCGACCTTTGGCGAACCTACCATCAAGGCTGGCCGCGACGTATCAAACAACCACATGAGCCCTGAAGAACGATCCTACACCCATTCCCCGAAGCTGTTGGATGAGTTGGCCGCATTCATGAAGGATTTTATATCCAAAGATGAGGAACTTGACATCCTTCGCACGGTTACCTGCCAGTATACGATTACCCCAGGTCGGCATTTCATACTTAGCGCGCTTGATGAGTATCCCGACATCTTGGTTACATTAGGGGCGGCTCACGGTTTCAAATTCGCACCAGTCATCGGTCGTGTCATGGCAGAACTGGCTATAGATGGAAAGACAACAGAGGATCTCTCCAAGTTTGTCATCCCAGCGATTCAGTCAGGTATTCGAAGCAAGATCTAGTATTAAGATATGATATGCACAACTATGATTATTTCAGAATGTAGTTCACAGTATGAAGTTTATATCCGTCATCCATGTAACAAAGTAAAGTGTTTCTCCGCATTGACATGTACTGATGCTACGTTTGTTCTGATGGTAACTCGCTTGAAGCTTTGGTCAACGTATCGATCCTCAAACCATTTCGGCTAATTGACAGGGTACAAGTCCCCTCCAGTACCCTGTTTACCTCGATCAAGCGGAATTGACTTGTTGGCGGAAAGACTTTTTACTTATACTGATAAAAAACCAAGCGGACTAGTTTGCATTGTGCAAATAATGTCTCTACTGTAAGAAGGATAAATACAGTATTGTAAAAAGGATAAAGTAAACACGAGAGAACATATAAAGAGCTACTAGATAATGACAGGCTGTGCATCAAAAGTACCGTAGAGGGACACTTGGATATATGACTGATAGCACAACCACCCTGAAGCAAACACTGAAATCAGGATCATGTGATGACTTCTTCCTTACATAGATCGCTTCCCATAAGGCTCAAAAGGTAGAAGCACAGCTATAATAGCCTAGTACATAATTAGTAGCCCTTCTCATAGATAGCCATCAGGAGTAACCTACCATGATAACATAGAGCACAGCGCATACATAGATGGGCACTGATGTTGCAGTATTACCGTAAGCTGCCACAAACGAGGATACCAATCCCATGATTCGGTTTCCTGCTACAGCTATTCCATTACCCGTTGCGCGATGGGCTGATGGTAGTACCTGCGTTTGTCAGTCGTGCACCTACAGCTAGTCCTATTGCTGATTTGACAAACCTCTGGAGTGTAGGCGTATACTGGAGGAATTCAGATCAGTAGAGGTTCTGTTATCCAAACGACAGCGACTCACATGTTCCATAGTAGATGTTCAACGAAAAAGCTATGACACAGCTCAACGCAACGTTCTGGGCCGGAGTCTTGACAGCAGTATAAGCGAAAAAGAAGGCCATTGTGACGAGGGCTCCAATTGCCATGGTATACTTGCGGCCAAGCAGCTTGGAATTGCACATGAATCCAGCAGCTACTGGCCCAAAGATTCCTGTGACACTGCTAAGCATGTAGTTCCTCCACTGATAATATGGTCCTGATTCTCCGGTTTGGGCACCACGGCTGGCCAGATAATCAGGAAGAAACACATAAAACAGTGGATATGCCAGGCCTGGACACGTTAATTCTATGGTCACAATGCAAAGTAGTAGCCGTTGCTTACCAATTAGAAGCCATGATATCCAAATCAGAACAGTTGAGATGGCAAGCTTCCTTGTCACGAACAAACCATGGATATGTGCCCAGAATTCGCCGACGCTGTACCTAGACTTGCCATAAGTGGAGTTGATGGTCCCCATAGATTCTAATGCCTCAAGGGTGAGACTACATGGCCGTTGATATTCCTTTGCAATGTCTTGGAAGATAGCTACCACAGCAGCATCGTCGCCTTTGGCGAGAAGGTACTTGGGGGTCTCCTTGAGTCGGATTACTGTGACTCGTAAAATGCTGCACACAAAGACCAGAGCTCCATTACCGTACCAGACGTATCGCCAGCCCTTTGATGATTAGTTTCAAACACGAAAGCAGCGATGTATAAGTACATTTACTAACCATGTTGTTATCTTTGGTGCATGTATCGGCGTCCATGCAAATGTACTTGGGATTGGAGTAGATTGGCCAGCAAAAGGCGGCAACAATGACATATGCGAGTCCCCACCAGCAAGCCATCAGCGTGATAAGCCATTGCTTGTTGCCAGGGAGAAACTCGAGGAATACGGTGGTGTCGAGAACGAGGTTCCCACCCGCACCAAATCTGTTGATCTAGTTTTAGTAAGTTTGCGGCATGGATGATGACGAACGTACGCAGCTAGAGCAACAAAAGTAGCAAGGACAATCCAACTAGGCGCAGCACCAGCCGCAATGGCAAATACAGAAGATAAGAATAGTGAAATGTTGAAGGCATAACGACGACCAATGACATCCGCACCTAATAGCAAGTCAGCTCTTGTCAGAGAACTAAAATGAGCGTAGTGAGTTACCTAGTCCCCAGAACAACACCCCGACCAGCATTCCTGTATACACAGCCACATTGAGGCCATAAGAGAAGGCAGGACGAAACTCTAGAGTAGCCTGGCCGGCAGTTACAGCTTGAAGGGCAAGAATAAGAGAATCAGCAGCGTAACCGAAACCATTGAGGAAAAACAGCTTGAGGTGCATGTTTGTCCACCCGATCTCATCCATTGTCTACACGTAGGTGGATTAGTCTTAAGTTGTTCTTGTATGGATGGATTGGAGCTCGTTGGACCTTATTGATGAGACGCATCTTGGCATCAAGAACAGGGTCGATCTCACGTAGAGAGAAGATTTGGTCATCCTCAGTTTCGATCTCGCAACTCATGGATTCAGCAGGCCGGTCGCCACTGGTACGTAGGCCGGCATAGTGCTCTCGATCAGAGAGCTTCTCTGACTGTGGGGATTTATCTGTCATGATCAGGCAAGGTACGGAAAGGAAATAGTGTATGTGAAGGCTACTCTGGTTTGGGTAAATGAGATGGCCAAATTGTGGAAATTCAACTGAAAACGTGGAGCCTGACCTGACTTTTATTATTAATTTTGTACATTTCATTTGTTCCCATTTTCGCCTTTCTCTTTCTAATCTAGCCGATAGCGAGGTATACACATCCTGTTTGATCCCGACGAATCAGAAGGAGTTGATTTGAGGATCTGTATCAAGGTCAGTGAGGGGTGAACTACGTTAGTAGTTTAAAGTGGTGATAACGGACGCACGTGGTCGGGGAGTGTCGGGCCTCCCCGGAAGCGGGGCCGATCGGAGCGGGGAGAGTATGGGATGCTCCGAACAAAGGCATGGTGTTTTGCTTACTCCCCAACTAATTCATGCAGTGGTATTTTGCAATAAATATATGGCGTTGAAGATAGTGATACGACGGTGGCGGAGAAGCTCGGGGAGGTCGGAGAGTTGCTTCCCGTTCATAGACCACGGGAAGGTGATTGAGGAATGTTAGTTAAATCAAGAGAACAATCACAGCTTCTTATCTGGTTTTCAGTTACCTCTATCATTGTTTGTTGTAAACGATATCGACTACCTACTTCCGGCTCTCGAGTACCAATCTTACGCAACGCCATGTTCTCTAAACTCGGTTCGGTGCTGGCCATGACCAGCGGAAATGCAGATGCAAAGTCAATTCTGTCCAGCAAGTCAGATGAAGGACCGCGAGCCCTTCCCGCATCGTGGTATCGACGCGACGAAATGTATCAGCTTGAGCGACGCGCCATCTTCTCGAAGCGATGGCTTCTCACGACGCATAAACTGCGCTTCACCAAGCCCGGAGACTTTCTACGTTTCGAGGAGGCTGGCTACCCTTTCGTGCTGTGCCTGGACAAGGATGGAGAAACCATCAATGGCTTCCACAACATCTGCAGGCACAGAGCGTTTCCTGTTGTCACGGAGGATGCGGGAAACGCAAAGATATTCTCCTGCAAGTATCATGGCTGGTCTTACGGCATAAACGGGAAACTTGCCAAGGCGCCGCGCTTTGACACCGTACCAAACTTCAACAAGGAGAACCATAGCCTCTTTCCTGTCCATGTCCATGTCGATGCCATTGGATTCGTCTGGGTCAACTTGGATGCGTCCCCGGAGCCTGAAGTGAAATGGACCGACGACTTTGAGGGTGTTGACTCGCAGGAACGATTCAAACATTTTGACTTTTCCCAATATCAGTTTGATCACGTCTGGGGCATGCCGGGTAATTACAACTGGAAAGCCCTCGCCGACAACTACAACGAATGTTATCATTGCCAGGTTGCACACCCAGATGTCAAGGCGATAACAGACTTGACCTTTTACTACACCGTCTCCAAGCCAGGCTACATTCAGCACTTTTCGAGGCCAAAGAAGGGAACGGAAAAAGACGATATCAAGATTAGTAGCACTTACTATTTCCCCAACTCCTGCATGACTGTTTCGTAAGTTTATCACTCAAATGTTGTGTTTGGAGAATAGGCAGAACTAATATCCATTTACATAGCCCACATTTCTTCTACATGATGCGATGTGTACCAACATCAGTCGGCAGCTGCTCAATGGAATACGAAGTCTATCGCCATAAAGATGCCACTGACGAAGAATTTGAGAAAACCAACTCCTTCTTCAAGCGAGTTCTCGGGGAAGACAAGTATTTATGTGATGCAGTACAGAAGAACTTGGAAGCAGGTATCTTTACTAATGGAGAGCTGCATCCAGACTTGGAGAGCGCGCCCATCTTCTTCCAGAACACGGTCAGACAGATTTTGACTGAGCACCGTAGGAAGGAGCAGGATTTAATGGCAGAGATATGGCCAGCTCGTCGACATGTAGCGAATTCGGAGCTCACAAAGGGGGATGATGAGTTTTGTGATGGACTGGCTTGCAAGGCTGGTAATGGTGATATGGAGTGGTGATTTTGAGATGGATGAACTCACTGTTTAAGGCAAGCTTTTTCTCAAGATTATGAGGGCCGGGTGTAGAATAAATAATTAAATACCGTCCATCCATCAAACCATCTCCTATGGGTCTAAAGCGTTATCTTCCGGGTCAGCAGCACATATCGTCGACCTCATTGGTTCCACGATGCTTAGATTGTTAGGAGTACAATGTTAGTTGACACAAACAGTATCACCACAAAGTAACATGTTGTATTTTCAGCTTAATGGTGTCGCTATTGCTAAGATGCTTCGACTCACGTTCGCTGTATCAGTTCCTCGTAAAACGCAGCCTGTCTTGTCATCGGGACAAGTATTTTACCTAGCCATACTTGGCAGTACGTTATCCACGGTATAAGTTGAGCAATACAAGTCAACAGTCATTAACGGTACCGTACGGCGATATTACCGTCGGCCCCGCGCTTAACAAGTTGGGTCTAATGCATCCCCGCATTTGATAAGACCATGTATAAAAGTATCACCCAGCTTGGTACCTAGACAAGCCCCCTCATTTCTCGCAAGCATTTATCTTGCCAATTGAGAAAATAGACGGCATGTATGGCGTTCGATCTCATAAGCGTCTGCACCAAGCATGCGAGAACTGCCGGTGAGTCCCTCTGTAGCCAGGTGCTCTGGCTCTGCAATACTGACCGGACATGAACAGGAGGAAGAAAACTCGATGTCCGGGCGAGAGACCGGCTTGTTCAAGCTGTACTCGCCTTTCAAAAACGTGCACATACCCAGAGATCCGAGGAAACCCTCTGACCTCGGCTTCTCGAAATGGGAGCACCTCAACAGAAACAGTATGCTTGCTTGTAGTCGGGCATGACAAGTCATGTTACTCACAGTGGGTGTCGTTAGGAGAGACGATTAGCCCAGCTCGAAGCAAAGATTCGCATGATGGAAAAGCAAGAGTACACCCAACACTTCTCATCTTTTCTCTTTGGAACGTGTGCTGATGATACTAAATTCGATAGGACGAATAGTGACATGGAATCTTCTACCACAAGAATATCATCCAACTCAGGCCAGTCTGAGGACTGGCAGCTATCGCTATCACATAGCATTGAGATGGATAGCTCCCCGGAAGTAGGGAAAGTTGGGACATATTTGTCCAGTGAATCGTCTTGGCTAACTGGCCGAAGCAGCTTATTGCCGCGCAAGGATGTTCTGGAAGATGTCATCAATGCGTACTTCCAATATTGTCACAAGCAGCCTTTATGGCTATTCAACCAGGAAGACTTTTCCTCCATTCAGGATTGCAGTGAGGGGACACTCTTGACCCTACTGGCCCTTGCTTCCTGTCATTCAAAACATCCTTTCTTCCAAGGTCGTCTGCACGAATTGGGTCAAACCTATGCACAGGCTGCAAGAGAGGGAATCCTGCAGCAGGTAGGCGAGGGCAAGGTTTCAATAACCACAATTCAGAACCTCTGCATGCTGACACTGGCCAATATACAAGGTAAATCTCCTGCTTATCCTGGCTGTAGGTATGTGCTGAACAGACAGCCAACATGACAACCCTGGCATATCTGCACGTGGGATTAGCAGGCACACTTGCAAAATGTGCCAATCTTGATGTTGAGATCTGCGCCTTGGACGACGTTAGTCCGCGCGCAGAAACGCGAAGAAGAGTGTTCTGGAGCCTGCACTTGCTACAGCAGATGTACGGACACCAATCCCTCACGACGGACATCTTGCAAGATATTACCAAACCGCAATATATCGCGACGTATACCGACCCACGGAAGAGCGTCAATGAAATACCCCCAGCCATTCCATGCGAAGACATATCAGCTCAAGACGAAACAACCAGTGCTGATAAGAAGAGTGGAACATGGGCCTACATGATTCAGACGTCTACACTATGGGGAGAGGTCCGCACATACGTGAAGCAATGGGCTCAGCAGACCAACAATGCACCACCTCCTTGGTCGATCGAGTCTGGATACGCTGTAATCAACGCCTACCTCATGGACTCAGAGACGAAATTCCCAGACCGCCACCGATTCGATAGCGCGCGATTTACTGATCAAGACAGCCGGCACCTCCAGAGTAATCGAGGGTATTGGAGCCCGTGGGTATACCAGCAATTTGCATATCATACCATACACAACATGCTAAACCATCCCTTTCTGTATTCATCACGACCGCAACAGTCGGCTCAATTGGGAGTTCCAAACACGTTCTGGAAAACATCCTCAGAACTCGCCTTTATCCACAGCACATGGGTTGCACGCCTCATCGAGATGGTCCTTCATAAAGAATATCGCGTCTCAGACCCATTCATTGGTCATTGTGCGGCGATAGCGGCCACTATTCATATCTATTTTTGCCGGGCAGCTGATAAGACTATCAGGGAGGCGGCACTGGATAGACTCGCGAAATGTGTCGCATTCTTGGCTGAGATGGCTTTGCTATGGCCTTGTTGTAGATGGTTGGTAAGTAGACCATTGTATCTGCATGTTACTAGAACGTTAATCTTTGGCAGCACGAAAGACTCCAGTCTTTGATCCGGGCGGCTTTTGCAGTAGATAATGAGCAAGAGGACCAAGAGGTCTCATCGCCGAGGACCATCTCGATCAACACGCGTTTGATGTGGGATATACTCCTTTACAACTCTGGTGCTTACAGGGGCACGACGAGTTGTCCCCATACAAGAAGTCTTTTCGATGGCAGCTCTCTTTTTCCAGAAGACAACACGGATGACGGGGAAGATGTCGTCGAGATAGATAATTTCCACAGTCCTACTGTTGAAGTTAGTCTGGGAAATGGACAGGCATTACCGCCGCAGTCAGGACGGCGAACAAGATCTGGGCAGGGATCCCAGGAGTGCCAAGCACATCTTCCAGTCCAATCTTCTATTCCCGAGGGGGGTGGAGGTTCCATGGAACATACACCCAATGCCTCTTGGCCAATGTCTGTAGATATGACGTATGATCCGTTCTTTCAATTTCAAGATTCGGGTGCTCCCTTTTTTGGAACATGGGAGGTAGGAAATCTCTAGTTCTTATACGTCATAGTAATCATAAACGATCAGGGATTGAGCGTGGCCTGAGCTCTCATCACTGCAGGAAACAATACTAATCAACTGAATCTAAGTCTTTGCTAGTACTTGAGTCTTAACTAGCCTCACTCATGACGGCTTCCAAACCTCGAAGTAGATCCGCCAAGAGATCTTCCGGATCCTCTACGCCAATACTGATTCTCAAAAAGTCTTTTGTCACCGTCGAGTCTGTCATTGTCCTCCACTCAATCAAACTCTCCACACCGCCGAGACTAGTTGCATGTTGGAAGAGAGTCAACTTTGATGGAAGGTTCCGGGCATATTCCACCTTGTGAAGCGTTAAAGAAAACACGGGTCCATATCCTCGGGGCATTTGTTTTCGTAGCCAGCTTCCCTCCGTACTAGCTTCGTCCTGCAGACTGGCGTGGTGAATCTCCTTGACCACCTTCTGGATGATCTGGGCCTCTTTATCGCTGGGACTTGTCCCCATCAAGCCAAGTTTCAATGCATTAACGATAGTCTGGGCCGACTGGCTTTGCTTGAGAACTCTCATCTCGAGAGTGCGGATGCTCCTAGTTGCAAGCCAACTGTCAAAACCTGCCATGATGGATCCCAGGTACAGCCGGTCGCGATGGAGTTGCTGTAGCCATTCGTTGCCGGGGCTGCCACCCTTAACAGCCAGAATGCCGCATAGGAGATCGGAGTGGCCACCGATGTATTTTGTTCCAGAGTGCATGACTATATCCGCACCCTGGATGAATGCGTCCTGGAGCGGAGGTGGTGCAAAAGTCGAGTCTACGCTAAGATAGGCACCTCTGGAATGGGCACGATCTGCATAATATTGAATGTCAAAGGCTGTTCCGGTCGGATTGACGGGTGTCTCGAGATGAATCAAGTCGCCGGGACCTAATTGGTCAACGGGGCAGTCGTGTGAGAGTATTTCAGTGCCAGAAGCACGGGCATAGAGCTCCAGGGTCCCATGGCATCCGTGATATCCCGCGCCGATAGAGACTTTCTTAGGTCTCAGCATGATCAGCAAAGCATGAAATGCTGCAAGGCCAGAGGAGTAGGCAATACAGGGTTGGCCCAAGATGGACGATAAGACGGCTTCAAGACGCGACAGCCCTGGCGTTGACTGTCTTGAATAGCAGTGCTCCCCGACATCTAGAACCGGATAAGAAGGTCTCTCGTGGTGTTCCCGCATGAGGTCCGGAGCTCGTGGATAACGGAAGGTTGCGGCAACGTGGATTGGCGGCGCTACGTCGTCCACATTGTTGAGGACATCATCTGCGTGTACGGCCTGTGTGGCGATCGATAGATTGGGTAAAGCCTTTGCTAAATTGGTTCTGAAACGTTGCTCTACTGGATCCATTGTCACTTCTTATATGTGTCATGACAAGTTGTAGGAATTACACAGTAAGGTAATGGTTGGAAGACTTCATTACTTCTTATTTATGCATCCTTGAGAGAGAATAGTGATAAATGACACTCTATCAACCACTAATCTCTGTGGTGTTCCCGACTCTTGGCCGATGCTCATTCCATTGTCCCCGATATGGTACGGCGGGGAGTTTATAATGCATCCGGCCACGTGACCGGACTTCCAATGGGTTTCGGTTCTATTGTCCCAGCCAAGGGTCTTTTGATCATGTAGGCAGATTGATGAGTCTTTCGTGTTCCCTATAGACATTTAGTCTGAGACCGAAGTGGCCAGAGACTTGAGAAGCGACGGCCACGTTGATATGACAATCATGTGAAATGTCATCTTGGCTTCATAGCGAGGAAGAGTCTGGGGTTTGACAAATTGGAAGTATGAGAAAAAAGCCAGTTTGCGAAACGAATGAACCAACCAACAAGATTATGGTTATTCGTTGTGTTCATGCCCGGGTTATGTGTTGGTGAGAAGCAGCATATGTCAGATAATACTGCTCAGAAAGTTCAATAGCTAACGGTAAATACAGTTAAAGAAAGGTTGAGGTATAATAAAGTCGAACCAATTCTATTCGAGGAGGTAGCTAATCGGATACTCATTACGTTACTATACTACCACAAACATATCCCAATCAATTCTAATGGATTAATAAAGCTGCTATTGTGTCTAATTGGTGTTGTTATAACAAACTTCTTATAAATTTAGACCCTAATCGGCTAGGGCGTAAAATGACGAAAAAGGAGCTATAAATATTTGTATTCTATAGCATATCGAATTTCAGATGATTTAACGTTCAATTCTGCAGGCTTCAAGTTCCCTTTTGAGAATAAAGAAAGATTCTATTATTTCCTTAATTTTTAAAAGTAAAGATATTTTATATTAAATAATAATCTTTATAAAAGATTTCATTCTATTTCATTTTATAATCTAGTAATTTGAATAGTTAAAATAAACAAAATATCAAAGATTTATATAACATAGCTATATATAAATTTATTACTAAAAGGGGCGTAGGCTACAGAGTGGGCTCAAGCCTGCAGCTGGCTTCGGGCACCTATGCCACTGACGTAAAGGAACGAGAATGACTCAACTGACAAGTTAAGTCGTTACTGCAACGCAAGGAGGTCTCGGCGCCGTCGCTACGATGTCACGCCAGCCAGTGACACAAATGGCTAAAATCCAAAGCTGACAGAGACCCCGCTTCGAGGTAGGACGAAGCCCCAAATAGGATATCGCCATAATGTAGGCAAACCATATTATAATGATTACTTGCTGTGCCGCTGGCTGCCTGGCTTGCTGCCTGGGAAGTGTTATGTAACTATCGTAAGTTTTGCATAAGAAGGTCTTGGCCATATTAACACGCCGTAAGTCACTCCAAAGTTGAGTCGACACTAACAGCATATAAATATAATAGCTGACGGTCTACACATCGACATGCATTTTCTTGAATCTCAACTTTACAAAGTTCAGTCAATCTAAGTCTCCCATTATTATCAACCCTCAAAGTAACTCTTCCAAGGTTGGAACTCAATACAATCAACACAATAGACCACACGGCAACTAAACTTTAGCCACATGAACACGTGTACTGTCACGCAGCCGTACATATAAAACTTTGCTTTTCCCCCATACCCCAACCTATTTCATACAACAGGCACAGTTTTCAACCCTTCGCAGCTTACACATCAGTATTCCCTCAATCAAAATCAACAAATATCTGATCAGAACGAAGCTCTTCATCATGCCCGTTACCATATCGGTGGTCGACCACCCAGCCGAACCCTGGGAACCCAGTCTCAAGGGCGCCTCAGCTACAGCTATTCTCGCGGGATCTAGCCCCCACGACTACGGACGCTGCGAAAGGATCCTCCAAAGCTCATTTTCAAGTGAGGGCAAACTAGAGGAGCACCATCTTTCAGCCTCCACAAATGGACTGATATGGGCAGCCTACCATGCCTACAGCAGCCATCATCATTTGACCATCCGCCCTGAAGACATCTGGTTTGCCATCATCAGCCAGATAAGCTTCTACATCAATGCCAATGCAGAAGAGTTACGTGACTACTTTGTTAGTCACGAAGGCCAGAAGGAACTCATCGTGGAGCTTTGGGGAACTTTAGACTCCCAGTATGACGTGTTTGCTAAATTGATGGGCGATGAAATCTCGAAAAATGTCAAGGATCCAGAACTCCGTGACTGGGTTCTACCTTCATTCACTACAACCACCGATACAGATCGAGTCGTGGGCTCGGTTCTCTTCATGGGGGCAATGCAAAAGTACTTTTCATACACTTGTATGAGCGCCTGCGGCATCCCCTCTGTGAATCTCCTCGGAGAGGCCAGCGATTACGAAGAGATCTTGAAGCGTCTTGATAGACTGGAAGAGATGGGCACCGAGGCGTGTGTATTTGCCGGGATGTTGCGACCTATTCTCCAACGCATGATCCTCTCTTTCACAGAACCAGCCAACCCAGAGTTGAAAACGTTCTGGAACTCCATCGTTAACGTTCGTCGCATGTCGGGCTCTAGAAATGTGACAGGCTGGATCACGGCATTCTGTTACTGGTCCGAGAAAGGAGTTGCCCGTCGGCGTACGGACCCGCAGTATTATAGAGACAATGGTACCAGTGAGTGGAAGACTTACATCACAGTTGAGACAGGCGATATACCAGTTGGGAATGTCGCCGTTTCGGTGAAAGTGGTAGAACTAGGTATAAGGGAGTACGCTTGCACGATGTTGGCTGGGTCTGTTGGTATACAGGGAATTTCACATTCCGACAACACCGTGGATATGTCCAGTGAAGGCGGAGAAGTTGCTGAGCCGCTTTTGACTGGTGTTCAACCACTAACTGGATGGATGATTTATGAGAACAATCCGCCAAGGGAACAACCCCAGTACCCAAGATCCATCTGGCGACCGTTGTAGTGAAGGAGCCCTAAAATTGACCCTGGTATCATTCTGATCCACCCCCGCATTAGCTTACCTCGGAGGTAGAAGATACACAATCAACATTTGTTTTGCAGTTTTTATACATTATCTTACACATCCATCACAACTGAACTTGAACTTTTATTTCTAATACATATAATCTTGTGTTTTCGTTCATTTGCATGTCCTTCTTTTGTGTCTGACCGAACCTAGTCAACCTCATTTGTCTCTCTGCCTAGCATCTTGAAAAAACCCGGAGAGCGGAGTACTCCGCAAGCTCGGACCGAGGCGGCCGGCGGCTGATGTAGTCGGCTCATCTACTAGCGACATGCCTCAGGCATCTTTAATTTCCAAATATCGTAATCAAAGACACATTTCCCATCATCTCGCTCTACGTCTCACCTCAATCCGTTGACCTACGACGCGTGAATTTCATAAGAAATATATACAGACACCCAGCTACTATGGCATCTTTAGCGAAAAACAGCGGCAAAACTGGCCTTGAGCCAAAAGCCCTCTTGACTGTACGTACCCCTTTTCTTATCTGTGTACATAGTGCTAACTCGCGCATAGGCCTACGTGAAGCAGCTCCAGATAAAGCCTCTAAAGACAAAAATGTACACCTCGGGCTCTTTGATGGCCTTGACTGAAATCATAGCGTCTTGGCTTGCGTATGGACGCGATGGCCACGGTCCAACTTTCACGTCGCGAGTACCTCAGATGGCTTTCTACGGTGCTTTCGTGAGCGCGCCTTTAACGCATCTTCTCAACGGCACGCTTCAGAAGAAATTCGCTGGCCGAACGGGCGCTGGAAATTTGCTTCTGCAGACTCTACTAACCTACATATTTGTATGCCGACCTTTGCACGATGACTACCAGATGCTGACATTCGCAGATCTTCCCTATCCAGAACACCGTGTATCTAGCATCCATGGCTCTCATCGCAGGAGCGCGTACCTTCGAGCAAGTCCGCGCGGCAGTTCGAGGTGGACTTGTGCCCATGACCACTGCCAACTGCGCCTTGTACCCTGTTCTGCTGGGATTCGCAAAGGCTTTTGTGCCTCCTCAGTTCTGGGCACCGTTTTTCAGTATGGTTGGGTTCTTTCTGGGAACTTACTTTAACACTCTGGCCAAGAAGAGAAAGGTCGCTGCCGCCGCTAAGGCGAAGGTTAGTAGTTTGCCAGTCTGATGTGGATGTGAGCTAACGAGTGAAACAGGAGGTTTAATCCGTATTGTGTCGTTGAAGGCCAGGCTGTGGTCGAATGCATTGGATTTAAGAAGAGCGAGTCTCATGGTGAAAGAGTGGTCAGAACGTATAAGTCATTAGTTGCATTGTGGATTCAACCATTGGAGCCCACCTTGTCCAACTATGTGTCTTCCGATACGTACACTATTGGGAGTGGGTTTTGCATAGGGCGCTTAGATTGGTTACTAGCTTTTATTTTCTCACGTAATAGAGATAGATACCTTGTTCATCAGCATTGTCCTTTCCGCTAGAATTGATCTTGATTCTGGCAGTCCAATATAAACGTCTACATTGTGTTCAGCTACTTAACTTGAGTCAAAAGCTGTACCAGACTGACCAAACATATGGACCAAGTTTCCTATGTAATCTAGTAATTCTATTGTCATGTATCATGCTGTCGTCTAATTCTAAGAAGTCTATCCTCCATCTATTCTACCATAGCATTGCCATTGCTAAGCCTTCTCTATGCCTTTCTATGCGCCAAATCTAAGCCCACCCGATTCTAAAAAGTTCATAATGACTCTCATCCCCTCGTCCAACACCACTACGCTTATCCAGCTTCTCGCGCTGCAAAATATCAAGTCGTTGTCCTGTTCTGCCACAAGGTCGATCCGCCGCTGTGAAAGCAGCCTCCACAGTATCGCCAATGCCGGCAAATTTGCCGTTCGGTCTTATTGTAACCAAGAGCCAGAACACTCCATTATCTGAAAGGAGTTGCGTGGCGCAGTCGCGGAGCCAGCAGGCGTGCTCGGGGGCGTATACTACATCTGTAGCGAAAAGCATCGTGGCGGCAACGTCGAATGGAGCGTCTTGTGAAAAGTCTGCCCAATCCAGGGGGCATGTTTCGACAGGTTTGACGATATCTTCTGTGTAGTTGATTGCAATGTTGGATTGCAAGTTCTCGAGAACCGCGGGGTGGTAGTCTGTGGCGATGATCCTGGAGTCTTTGATACCCAGTGCAGGAATCAACTTTCCCAGGACAAGACTCACAAGCCCTGTGCCAGCACCGAGCTCAATTATACGGGTGTGAGAAGTTAATGAGAGATCCATGAGACCAAAGCGCTCTGGTGTTGAACACATCATATCTGAGAAAACAATGGAAGCACCCCAACTTTGGAGGCCAACATCTTCGAAATCTGTGTCGTTTGTTCCAGCCAGTCCGTCATTAAGCTGGACTTGAATCTGTTGCTTTTCCTGTCCTGGGATGAGGGTCTCAAAAGAAAACTGTCTCATAAAAGGGGAATTTTGGTCGTCTTCGTCCAAGGCGACTGCAAAGAGAGATTCAAAAATGTATGCAGCCTGATCAAGAGCGCGCTGGCTCGTTTCTTCTGAAGTGAATATCGGGAGAGTCTCGGCGCGTGAGATAAAGCCAGTTAACCAGCGCTCAGTAAACGTCCTTTCGTACGGATCAGCGCGGATAGTGGCGGGCGTCTGCTCTTCGTCGCCATCTTCATTCTCAGAAGTATATCCAGAATCCACCGGCTCAACAAGCGAGTGCTTCTTATCGAGCTGCAGCGAAAACGGAAACGAAAGCGGACAGTAAATAGCCGCCAAGTAGCCCAAGGCGTTGAAAACGTCTGTTTCAGCGAGCTTAGTCAGGGTGAACAAAGGCGGTAAGCTGCTCGAAGGCAGCGCAAGGGTGCTCATCTTATCGGTCCTTGTAAAAAAGGTGACTGTTTTTTTTGAGGAGCGGTAAACGTGCGGAGAAGAATGGAAAAAGAAGAAAAAGAAGGTGAAGAAAATTATCCTAGAACGAGGAAACAGTGGGTGGCGCGCTACCTTAATAGGTCTAACTCCGGGGCGATATGAAGCTATCATGAAAATTTTGCTTGGATGTTGCTGATTAGCACTGACGTCCCCACGTGGCCCACTGTTAGGCTAGAAGCTTTGACGGGGCGAATTTTGCTTCTAGACTGGGGGGAATGCGCTAAATTTAGCACTTCTCAAGAGATTTTGGGGGTTTATTTAGGGGAATAAGGGATTGAGGGAGCGCCCGAATGCCAGACAAAGGAGAATAGTCGCGCTGTTCAGCATATTCTGGCCAGTTTTCAATATGAATGAGTTTTCACAGGCAGAAATGATTATAACTAGAGAAAAGTAAATTTATGACTCATGGTTATGTTTCACGTTCCACAAGGAAGTGTAAAAATGAGTGACATTATGCTGTATGGCCAGGTGTGTAGTTTCAGGCTGGTCATTCTCGTGTTCACCATGCAGATCAATGATAATATCATGAACTATGTGACCGACTCTACATATATGAGCGAGCCTTTCAATCAGAATGTCTTAATCATTTTGAGATACACAAGTCGGCGTGTAGAAACTGTCGAGTAACTATTTGTACTGCTAAAATACGTACAGTCATCCAGCAGCCCTAGATATTGGTCAGATGCAAAAACATAACAAGTATTGATGAGAGAAACAACGAGGAATTTCAGTTAATGTTTTGCCTGTTAAGTAGTCTGGAAATATGCTAAAATATCTGCTTTCTTATGCTATTCAGCAGAGTTTGGTGATCGGACAAAGGTTATGCATTGTGGGCGGTGAATGGCTAGAACAGCGACCAAGAAAAGCAATGGCGCTTTAGGATGTTTCAATGAGACTATTGGGTTTGCCAATGTATGATCTAGGTAATCATCCCCCAATGGCATCACCACTTGCAATTGCTTCCCCCCAAAAGAGGCCAACATGCAGAACAATCCGGATTCGGCTCATCCAACTCCTTATGTTCCTCACATTCTGCCTCTCTGACCACGACAATACTCTCATGGAGAGAATGCTCAGGCCCTTCCTGCTCCCTAGCTTTACACCCGCAAGTAACATCCTCATCTCCTGCTTCCTCCTTATATCGGGCCAGTGCGAGAGCATCATCCACCAAAGCGAGTGCAAAAACACGCTTGCGCGAATCTCCGTAGTAGTCTTGATGCAGGATAGTATTGTCGAAAATCTGGGTTATTTCGCAGAAAGTGTCGCCTGTTTCGTGGATAATTTCGAGTTCGGTTTTGGCTTGTGGTCCGGTTTTGACCTCGGGGTGGCGTTGGAGGAATTCATGGATTGTTTTGGAGGGCGTGGTGGTGTTTTGAGTGGCCATGATGGCGATAGGCTTCAGAGGTATCAGGTCTTGGAGATTCGATATGACTGTCAGTGTTGGACTGCCTTCATACGTTGAGGGGAAGACGCTTTTTATAATGTATTGCTGAGATGTAGCTTGGTGCCTAAATCGCTTTGACGCTTATGGAATGTCCACATATACGCGCTGTCCAATTACATTCTCACCAGGCATGTTGGTGATCGCCGTGAATCTCAAGTAAGTTGTATTTCATCCATCACGAGATGGCAACCTTCTCCCTCGTTCATTTATACCATAGAATTGCGCTTGTTATTAATATATATCGTACACTACCCAGAGGCCCTCATCTGATAGCCAACTTGGTCTCTCCACCGATATACATCTCACACCACCTCCCCACCCTCTCAAGCATATCCAGCCAAAATCTCTGCTGCTCAATACTATGCCCCTCGCCTGGGTACTTCACAAACTCACACGGCAATCTATGCGTCCTCAAAGCACGGCGGAACCCCTCAGCTTGAGAAAACGGACACCTCACATCTTGCTCCCCATGCAGAATCAGCATCGGTGGAATCACCGCCTCGCCTGTTCGACGTGTATGCTCCACCGCGCCGAAGACCTCCCACAGTGCACTTCCCTGTCGACGCGTTGTATCCTCCTTTGGAAGAGTCCAAGTCGTCTCCCCACCAGCTAGCTCACACTCGTAAGTTGAGCCGAGATCAGACGTCATGACAAGACTTTCTATGTCACATACACCTGCTCCTGCGATGCAAGCATTGAAGCGCCATCCGAGACCGTGGAGGCCATTTCGTACGCTGCAGATGTAGGTTATCAAACCACCTTGACTCCAGCCACCAACGATGAGCTTCTTGGAATCCGCAAAGCCTTCCTTGATGGCGCTGTCGGTGATGGATATGACATCAGCGTAGTCGTATTTTCCTTGTCCGCCTATACTGTACGAGGCAAACTTCTCGCCACGGCCGCTTGAGCCTCGATACTGAGGGAGAAGCACACCATAACCCTGGGAGAGGATGTAAGGCGCCCAGTTAAAACTTGTTGCGTCGAAACTGTCGCAGTCACGACTCGTGGGTCCACCATGGATTATAACGAACGTCGGAAGTGGTTTAGTAGGTTTCCCATCAATTGCCTTCGAGGTGGGAGTTAGGTACAGACCATCCAGCTCGACCTCTCCATCCGCGGATTGACAGGTAAGAACGGTGCATGTACCGAAAGAATGATCCTCAACGGGTTTGCCGTGGTTAGAGAGTTTGATCCTATCCTTGCCTGCTTCCGTAACAAACACGTCGTAAGGTGTGTTGGCATCGGATAGACTAGCCACGAGGATTGTCTTGCCG
Source organism: Fusarium sp. JS626 (assembly GCA_000966865.1). NCBI lineage: Eukaryota > Fungi > Ascomycota > Sordariomycetes > Hypocreales > Nectriaceae > Fusarium > Fusarium sp. JS626. The sequence continues at coordinate 756,960 of JWIV01000057.1, read as the reverse complement.
GTCTCTGGATTCATGGAGATATCCCATACCCAGAGTTCTTCGTTCTCTTTGAAGATGTCCTCACCACCTAACTCACTGATGATATTGACGAGTCTAACGGCTCGGTTCACCAGCAGTTTGCCGCCTACAACGGTAAGGTCTGCGGCATCATCGTCCACGCCATAGGCAATTTTGACGAAATCAGTCTCTGCGGCTTTGGGGTCGACTTTATAGACTGATCTTCCTCCGGCGTCTTTGTCGCTGGGCGTGCCCGTGATGAAGTAGATCTGGCCATCTGGTGCCCAGGTAAGGTCATATGGCTCGTTAATGACCGTGCATAACTTCACGATCTCGCCGTTCTCAACGTTGACGGTGGATATAGTCATGCCGGTCAGGAAGGGCTCTTCGATGTCAGGATTCTCAGTGGTGAAAAAGGCCAGAGATTTCCCGTCTGGGCTCCACGCGATTACACCGACGTGTTGATCACCTCCGACAAGCACCTTGGTTTCATGACTTTTCACATCAACAAGTCGTAGCCTCGCATGTTCCCATTGCTCACCCCAAACTTCAGGATCAGGCTCCTCCTTCTCCTCTTTATCCTTGCGGTCCTGACTCTTCTCATCGGGCGAGACATATGCGATAGTCTCCCCACTGGGTGAAAACTCAAACGTCTCAATATCCTCAGCATTATCCGTCGACGTGATAAAAACCGCATCTCCACCGTCCAAACGCATAAGCCAAATAGCAGAACTCTCACCCGGTTTCGCACGGTCGGACAAAAAGGCCAATTGATCACCGCTAGGATGCCAAGTTGGACTGGTGTCGTTGAAAAGACCTGATGTTAATTTCCGCGAAGAGTTTGCTTCTGTGCTAGAAGCGAGCCATAGTGTTGAGACGCCGTTCTTTGCCTTGCGTTGAGAGGCGAGGAGAGAGGTTGAGTAGAGCACCTTTTGGCCGTCGGGTGAGATCTTTAATCTTTTTGGGACTTCGAGATCACAGATTGCCTGGGCTAGATCCTTGTCGAATGATGAGCTGGTGGTGGATTGGGCCATGATTATGGGTGGAGGGAAGAATGATATGGCAGTGAGGGGTTGGGTTGATGAAGATGAGAAGGTTGGAGATCTATTCTTCGAGATGCGAGGGGTCATCTTTAAATACGTACTGAATAAGACAAGACATGCAATGTCTAGTCGTAGCACAAGAGATGATGTGACATTAGATAACTCATTTAATTGGCTTCAACTTTCAATTCAAATGCAGTCAGAGATCTCGTTGACTCACTCTGACGAGGCTCAAATCTTTCTTCTGATTGGCTAGCGCGTTTATTTTACCGGACATGCTAGCGAAAGCCATAGTGAGCGACAGGTTACGGGGGATAGGCTTGGCAATTGAAAACAAGTGAGATGCAAACCAAGTTCGTAACTAGAGGTGAGCTCTGTGAGTCACTGCATTTCGATCTCAATAATCTCCGCATAGCTTTCCTATTCAGTAAAGCTTGTAAGCGTTGTATGACAAGTAAAGTGAAAACCACGACTTGCTGTCTTACGCAACAGATCGAATCTGGTAGGCAGCAGTAATAATGAAAAATGGCATCATCCTCGGTAATGTCACCACATCCCAGTGCTTACGACAACAGTGACGTGTATTTCTTTTGTAATTCTTTCCATTGCTCTCAACTGAGAGCGTAACTCATACACTGGATATCTTAGCACTTTGTCACTAGGCACATGATAGTATTATCTCAAGCTAGTATACAGTATCCTCGGGTACTTTTCTTTTGTGCTTTGACCTTCAACTTTATCAAGCCCAGGCTATCCAAATCTCTCAATGATATCAACGATAAAAATGACCCATATCCTCGGGTACGTATGCTTTTCTATTTTCTTTTTGTCTCACCCCCACTGCGAGTTGCTTTGGCGCGTTTCATAAAGAGCTCACCCGTCATACCACGAGTACTTCATCAACGACTTGACTAGTAGAGCAGCATTTCCCTGACCTGCAACCTTACGAAGCCATTGAGTAAGTGATGAAATAGACAAGACGCAAGGAAACAATCTTGGTAATTCTTTGGGAATGGATAAATTCATTGATCGCCCTGCACATAAAAAAGAGAACATCGCACTCATGATTGCGTTCAATGTCGATAACTAGCTTACAGGCAGACTTAAGCTATGGAAACCAAATATGAATTCAGAATGAAGTTGTGAATTGTAAATACCTCTACCTGACTTGAACATTACCAATCGTCTCACCACGTCTCTTACTCTTGATCAGTGAACAGAGCGCCCTCCCACTATTGATGCTACAATTCGTACGCCTTGTGTTTGACATTTTTCACCTTGAGAAATTATACTGTAGGATCGTGCCCCGCTTAAGATAAGCTTTGGCTGCCCTGAGAAAGGCGTGCCCCCGCAGTTAACATACAACGCCATTAGACAGTATTTAGAGGGCGCACTTCCAATGATAAGTGGTGTATTTGAAACCTATAACAGGCGTTGGCATCGCACCAAAAGTCAACTCTTTGTGTAGATTCAATCAAGTATTATTTCCTTTACCAACATGTCAGCCACCACTGTCCAAACCGCAACAAGCGGCACCATCAGCATCCACCCCAAAGAAACCCACACATCCCACGGCCATGAACTCAAAGACAAAACACCCCTCCAGGCAATGTCCCATGGCGACGTCGTCCTCGCAGGCATCCCCAAGCACCCAGACTTTGCCTCCCAGCGCCAATGGCAGCTTGAACATATGGCCGCTGCCTTTCGCCACTGGTACCGCGAGGGTTATGTTGAGGGCATGAGCGGCCACATCTCGGTGCGCGACCCGGAAAACCCAAATGCTTTCTGGTGTCGTGTGCAGCTTCTTGCGGAGGCGGCGGCGGCGAATGGACTACCCAAGGTTTTGATTGAGGAGGAGGAGGCGAACTTTAACTTCGATGTTGAAAGTGATCCTGAGATTTGCTACTGTGAGTTTCAGGTTTATTATGATTTGGAGGATGAGATGAGCAATGGGGCTTTTAAGAAATAGTGCATTGGCTATGAGATCCCGAATAAAAATTGTCCTTGTCATTATAAATGCCTTAATGAGTCGTTGCGAATTGACTTGGGCAACCTTTGCTTGATTGAGTTCAGACATCACCTGATATTGATAAATGAACTCTAAGTAAATAACCAGAATTGAGCACGTGGATTGCCCTGATCTTGTCATACTTAATCCACCACCTCCAGATAGTACCTGTTTGTTGATTACTGATAACATCAGGCCGGTGGGAGTTGTTCAATCATCCCGGGTATCTCAAAGTGTGCCATTGAAGACTGAAGCATCCTTGACATCAGAATTTTAGCTCAAGTGCTCATAATTCACTTCTTGGTAATACCCTTCTTGATGAGAGAGACACAATCGGCAATGTCAGGAACGTAAATTGAGGCTCTACGCCATGTTGATCACGACGCAGTCCACAACCAAAAGCATGACTGCTACCAATCCTAGACAAACAATGGAATAAGCTCTCGGCTGCATTAAAACTGTAAATAACCCACACATAAATACAGACTCAATTCAAAAAAGCCAATGCACAGCTTCATAAATTGAGCTTCCTAATCACTTCCCACTTCACAGTCTACAAGATGTGCTGCATCGGTCTCGGTTACTGCAGGTCCATTACCGTATGGATCCTTGCCTACGTCGCGTGCGAAAGCTGGGAATATCACGACAGAAGAAAAGAGCGCAAGGAGCAGCGTCTGAAGAGGAAACAAGGGTACGTCCATCATGTTCGACAAGATGTTCAGATGCAGAATGCTAATGGTGCGATAGGGTCCAAACTAAGCTTGAACCGCAGATTCGAGAAGTGGTCATCTGAAGGAGGTTCCAGGAGCGGATAAGTATGCCGCATGTTGTCAACCGCCAGAACAAGAGCTGACTGTTTCAAGGTCTTGATACCTTTCGACCATCGAATTTCGAACGAACGCAAATATGAAGTTGGAGGTATGACGGGACGGTGGCTTTTGGAAGGTTTATTGGCAGTGGATCGGGATTCGACAACAAGACGGATCGAGTGAGATTGGACAATTCTCACACTATACTCGCTGGTCATATCATTATTTCGGAGGGCTGGTATATGAATGAGACAGACAACATAGAAGGCAACGAAAAAATATTTGAAGTCAATTAACCACTTGAATTAGCGTCCAAAGGCGTCTCAATATATAAGTGCATTCATTCTTCGACCGAGATCTGACACCGAAAACACGATTGTAGAATCACGAGTTTCTAGATCTGGCTTCATCATTCAGAATGTATTATCTGGGCACATATATTAATCCTCTAACCCATAAAATACATCCAACGGACCCAACTTCCCCATCTGCTCCCCCAACCAACATAATCTCCAATAACAGGGGTTGATTGGTGGTTGACAATTATCCGGGGTAAACCAACGCCAAGCAACCTTTTGATTGAAGCGTCTACCAAATCAGCGGGGGATCGACACATTAAGCACCCAACCACCACCCCAATCCCCAGACACAACGGGCATGCTGCCGATCCAAGGTATGACGCCCGTTAACAAGCTCGGCTGCAGATACACCGAGCTAGCTATAAAATACAAACAAAACCTCGATTTAGCAGGTAGTATGTAACCAGGCTCATTTGTCAATTACCCATCATGACTCTCTTTTCTGTCCTGGCGTTTGCCGCCGTCGCGAGTGCCAGTTGGATTGTCCCCGGTGCGCGATGGCACGACACAGAAGGGAATTTGTTCAATGCCCATGCTGGCGGTCTATGCGTCGATCGCGAGAGTGGCAAGTTTTATTGGTTTGGTGAACACAAGACTGAGGAGCAGGAGGAGGGTGGCGGTGTTTCGGTTTACAGCTCTGATGACCTTGCGACTTGGAAGTCTCATGGTTTGGCGTTGAGTATGTCCCCCAAGATACGTCGACCAATGGTTGCTAACAATTTGTAGCACCTGAGAAGGGTCACGAGCATATTTCTCCTGAAAGCATCATTCAGCGTCCCAAGGTTCTCTACAGTGAGGAAACAGGCAAATACCATGTACGTCCATCTCACCAACCCTCAAACCCTGCTAACTGATCAGATGTGGTGGCACGCCGACGACTCAAAATACAGTCTCCTTCTACAAGGCCTCGCTACCTCGGACGACATTGCCGGACCGTACAAGTTCAACCACGCCGTTGCCCCTCTTGGAAACTGGTCGCAAGACTTTGGCGCCTTCACAGACTACAAGTCTGGCCGATCCTACGCGCTCTACTCCAACGGCGATCGTGTGGAAGGGCGCGATGTCTACGTCAGCGAGTTCAACAGCAATCTCACTGATATCAAAAAGGTCACGCATCGATTTGACAAGTATGACTTTGAAGCACCTACCATTATCCAAACCGAGAAGAGTTACTGGACTCTGATGAGTCACAAGACTGGATACAGACCTAACAGTATGTGCGTTGATGTTGGGTTTGAGTTTGATACTGACTCTGTTAGATGTCGTGGCTATGAGAGCTGATAAGTTGGAGGGACCGTGGTCTCAGCCTTTCTTTGTTGCCCCAGCGTATACTCGTACTTTCAGCACCCAGTCTGGCTTCTCCTGGAGGATCAATGGCACCAAGAAGACCACTTACCTGTACATGGCCGATCAGGTATGTTGATAACCCCACGTTGAAACGTATCTAACATGATCTAGTGGGATTTGCCGTCTATCTGGGAGAGCCGAAACGTCTGGCTCCCTATCGAGATTAACGAGGAGAACAAGAGCCTTGAAGTTGTTTGGCACGACATTTACGATCTGAATGTGTAAGTAGATATATATGCATGGAAGAATCTCAAGATACTGACTCAATAACAGCAAGACTGGCGAATGGAAGCCCATCAAGGGAAAGACGTACTCTTCCAAGAATGCCAAGCTGGCTGGAGATGCCTATCTCCAAGAAGCTGTAAGTCGAACCACCATGTTGAATTATTGTCACACTGACGATACTGGCTAGACATTTGGAACCGATCATGTCATCGCAACTGGTATTTCCGGCAACGACAGCACCGCCACCTTCACAGTTGAAGGAAAAGGTGCAGACCAATGGGTCTCCTTCTACCACCAAAGTAAGCGTAGCCACATCCCTTTGAATCTACAAAAGCTGACAACACCCAGACATCGACGATATGGGTTTCGGCGACCAGCCAATGGGCTCACCCGATCGCATCAACGGAACCTGGGCCATTCGCCGCATCAGCAGCGTTGTCGTTAACGGCGATAAGGAAAACGTTCACACTCTGTACCAGAAGGATACGCACAAGGGTATCATTCTATCGACGCCTCTTCTTCTTCCGCTCAAGAAGGGTAAGAACACTATTACTGTCGGTGGTCTTAACAATGGTAAGGGTGTCAAGGGTGCCGATCTGGACAGGATTGTGGTTTATCCTCCTGAGAAGAAGAAGGGGAAGCGGGGATTCTTTGGACTTTTTTAGACGTCTATAACGACAGATACGTAATAGCATTATGTTGAGATCGTCTTTTTAATCCTCTTATTTCTTCACTGTCATTTCTAATGCTTCTTACTTCCGCTATACCGGACACGGAGATGGCAACTGCCTGCTTTGACAAGTGAACTCATATTATCTGATAGTATATACTTGGGTGTTCGGGTATGGGAGTGGAGGTGCAGGCGAGGCGCCTCATTGAGGCTCTGGGAGTGCCCTGCCCGTACCTCCATTTAGAGGTACTTGAGTTTCCCAGCATTCTATGTGAGAGTTTAAGTACTGGTTATCTGGTACCATAGCCAGGAACTTGTGGAGTGAAATCAGCCTGACCCCGCCACTTTTCTCCTATTGGCAACCTACCAAGCCATCCTAAATCAGACTGCTGCCTAACCTTATGCATGCTTTATTACTAGCCTGATTTCTCTTTAAACTGCCCAACTAACACAGTCTCAGATCTGACCTACAAACTCTTAAATATCCTTTTAGGTTTTTAGGCTATGAACAAGGTGTTACTGAGCTTTCCTTGAATCTCAACAGTCTACTCTTTAGAACTCGATTTCAAACATTCGGAAATGTCATTGTGCAGTCTCTGCAAGAAGATCCCCTGGGAAACACTTCATTCGGTCCCACATGGCATGTCCTATGCAGTGGGCCAGCATCCATATATCCAGCGATATTGGAAATGGCCTGATGACTGCAGAGGCTATTCACATCATCAAAGCCTCGAAGCCCTGCGGATCTCTGCAACAGTGTCGAAATGTGGTCTCTGCCGCTTGATCTTCACGCAAGCAGAATTATGCCAAAAGGCCACAACTTCCGATTCTTACGGTTCGCCATTATGGGGGTTTTGGATTGTGAAGCGAAAAAACGGAGGAGATGGAATTTGGGTTATGAGTTTGACGGATGGAAAGGAAGAAGAAGTGGCGCTGGTGGCGGCAATTGGACTTTGCGTGAGGGACGGTGAGATTTCCACTTCAAGAGTCTCATTTGGTATTGACATTATCAGGTGACCCGCTCGAGTCGACTATCCGTGGCCGGCCAGTCGAACAACACGGAGGGACTCTGACAGCAATCTCAAGAGTCCGCAAGTGGGTAAACGAATGCGATCAGCACCCTAGCTGTTGGCCTGGCGAGACACTGTTGCCATCTCGTGTAATTGACGTGGGTGTCAGTACTGACAGTCCGCATGTAAAGCTTTACGAGACTGGGGCACATGATCGTGGCAAATATATATCCCTAAGGTATCTTTCATTACTAATATGAAGCAAGATCACGGCTAATAAGTGCTACGCAGCTATTGCTGGGGCAAGACCCCTGGATATATAACCGAGAAAGCCTCACTGGCGGATCGGAAGCGCCGAATTGTGATATCTGACCTACCTAAGACACATCAAGATACAATACAACTGATACGCCACCTGGGAATAAGATATCTATGGATAGACAGTATCTGCATATGTCAAGACGACCAGAAGGACTGGGAGCAGGAATCCGCCAAAATGCTATCAATATACGGCAACGCGTATTTGACAGTAAGTGCCTCGAGAGCTAAGGATAGCTCTCAAGGGCTTTTTGGTGAGAGGCCGGCCAGGGAATACGTCGAGCTTGAGCATACGTCCAATAATCTACGAGGGCAAGTTTTGGCATTTGCGCTCCCCCTTGATGAAGAAGTACACTATGTCTACTCTGTAAACATGCAGAAAGAGCCACTTTCGGATCGCGCATGGAGTTTGCAGGAACGTGTTGGCTCTAGCCGAACGGCGCTCTATGGCACCGCACAACTATTTTTCGAATGCAGCGAAGGGTTCCAAGGAGAAGATGGTCTGTTCCTCAAAGAACGGTTCCATGATATCAGGATCTTAAAGAAAACTTCCGAAGACATTGAAAAACAAAGATTCGAAGATTTGGATGGCAATGAAAGAGTTTCAAGCAACAAATCAGACATCCTCCGATCATGGCGAGGGCTTGTCGGATTATATGGAGACCGGAAACTCACATATGCCTCAGATAAACTCCCGGCTATCTCTGGTCTTGCTAGCGTCTTTGCAAAATTGCTTGATGATCAGTATATGGCCGGTATTTGGCGTTCTCAACTTATCGACGGACTCCTGTGGCACAGCTCGTCACGTAGAGTCCGAGAATATAGATCGCCTTCCTGGTCTTGGGCATCTGTGGATGGAAGATCTTCCGGTAGCCTCAGCCAGGATCACTATAGTGATCGCAGGATCTTAGCCAAGGTACTAAATGTCAATTTGAACCTAAAAGGGGCAAATCCTTACGGCGAGGTTACTGGCGCAAGCATCGAAATTCGAGCGCCTATGGAACGTCTCTATATTGTTACTGAAGGTTTCAATCCTCAACAAGGATACAGACCTTATCGTGTGAATCCAAAAGTGAGGACGGCAAACGGCAGGTTTGAGGGCACCTACCCCTACTTCGATTTCTTTTGCATGGCAGAAGATGATCCACAAGAGGCGATGAGGATTGTGAAGAGTTTAGAGGGAATGGATGTTTTTGCTTTGATATTCTTCAAAGGTACCTCGAAACACGAAGGTGAGGTTTGCTATCAGGGTTTAATTATTGCAAAAGCAAACAGTGATGAGAACTATCAAAGGCTAGGTATTATTTATTTTGACGACGAGGCACTAGGACAGAGACCTGAGGAAAGGCCAGCAGGGGAGTTTCCTACAGTTGTACTTATCTAATACAACTTTGTTGCATTTAATACTCATGCTATCGGCATGGCCATTCTCCTCCGTCTACTGAGGGCTTCGTGTGGTACGTAAGCCCACGTCCCCCGGTTGAAGTGAGCCAGGTTCTAAGATTTACCAACAAGGAGGGGCACAAACAAAACCCAAAGCAGCAGCGGCCATGAGAAAACGCCCAGATGCTATTCATGGCACTTGCATTCTCCGGACTGGCTAAGGCCTTATCATCATGAGAAAGAGCTTAAAATGTGACGTTGCTGGTCTTGGAAATGAGGGTGCCAATTTCCGTTCCTGAGGCACTTGGATAAGCGTTGCCAAATTTGTCCGCGACAGCCTTGTGGAAGAGTCTGTCGCTAATGGCCAGAAACATTATCATGCCGAGGTCTTGGGCTGTGAGAGAAGTCATAGTAGCTACTGGGTGAATATTGGGCGAAAGACTTACAGATTGTCATGGCACCAATTGCATTGGCCTTGTCGTGACTGGGCACTCGGGATTGTACGATGGCGAAACTCGCGACGACATACCATCCCGTACTCGCAAAAACAAGTAAATTGTAAGAATATACATTGCAATTTGATGTGTTCACATTAATGGTGTCTGTTATCGCTTACAACAGTGCAATGCCGGCTAAAAGACCTCACTCACGCATCAGAGCGCTCCCGAGAAGAGCAAGTGCACTGCCTCATATGTACCGGACGGATACCAAGCTGTATCTAGGCATCAAGAAACCATTTAACATAGATGCTGCGACTATGAACGTGATTAGTGTAAGTAGTCGAACACCAGCCTGGACGCTCCGTTACTCTGGAGATGTCAGTCAAAGATTAAGAGGTTGTAGAAAGCATGGCTGCGTAGGCGACGTCCCGCTGAGATAGATTGTTAGTGATAGTTATATGGTTGATAAAATTGGGAACTAACCTACAGCCATGGATGTTTCGAAAAATAACACGCTTTCTTACCGCATCGCTATGCATGACGAGCTCAGCATTTGCAGGCTTCTCGATATCCAGGTGGTTCATGGTCATATCAACAAATATTTGTGCGGCTTTTGAGAAAAATAGAATGGAGTTATATCTGAACAGTCAATCAAGTGGTAAATAGAACTCAGATCAAGACAATACTAGCCCGGACTTGATATAGGAACGGACACGGGACGGGGACGGCGGACAGACCCACCTAAGCCCAGCGATATGTGGACCATGATTGGTTACCCATGTATCCTCTACCGGCGCTAGTCGGTTCGGGCCGAGTAAGCCCTTTGATTGGTTTGTCTACTTACCTAAAATGGAAATATTAGAAATTGAGGCATCAATGAGGTGAGTACAGGATGTTTACCTTCTAATTAGATGCTGTTACTCATATATCCTCATATCCCGATTTTTCTACCTCTCTTACAGCCAAGAATTGTTATAGAATATGTGATTGACGTCTTTCCCTGACACGATCAGCCTTGAAACCAAGGACCAGCTCGCAGAATCAGTGTAACACCAACTATCTACCACCCTTTCTGAACACCCTCAAAGTATGACGGCACATTCCAAGACCTGTCAATCAGCCATTTCTCAATGCTTGTCTGATCAGGCAAGCTTCCAATCTCAAACTCCCACATCCACTTCTCAACAACAGATTTATCAACTTTACCGAACATGTTCGTCTTGTACTTTCTCCACTGCCAGCCTTTTCGTTCTCTAGCATTTTCTCCAACACCATACTTACCGTGCTCCTCGTAAACACGTTCCCAGCCTTCCATGGCCAGTGGTTGATATACCGGTATTGTCTTCTTCTTCTCCTTGACTAATTCTTTGTTCAAATCGTCGTGGTACTTCCGTCGAAAGTACACGGACGGATGCACACGCTCAACAGTATAACCCGTCTCTTTCTTGATGTACTCCATTGGCGTGCGGATCACGGCACTACCCATAGTCTTATACTCTTTGGTGTAGCTGTCGTCAATCTTGCCCATCTGGTTCTCATCCCAAGCCTTTAACTTGGGGTCACTAGGGGCTTTGATGATAGCCTCTATCTCGTTGAGTTGCATTTGAAGGGCTTCCTCATCGAGCGCCAGATGAGGTCGGATGCGATCAAGCATCCAGGCGTATGCGACACTGGAGAGTCTCTCACCATCACCCTTGACTTTGATGCCCTGCTCCTTCTGCTCGTCGGTGAGGGCATTGTCTGAGCTACCGCCTCCAACGTTGATGTGAGCTCCTGGAAACCAGCACTGAACTAGTTTTGTTTCCTCGTTGCCTGGCTTCACAAACCACATACACGGCGTGAAAGGGCCACGACGTTCGTCAAGAGCAAGCGCATGGTATGCATGTTTTACGTCTGCATATGGTTAGCGAATGATTCCTGAAAAAGGAGATCTCGACTTACTGGCACTGATGTCAGTGTTGTGGAATTGGTAGGCCTTGCGGAGCCAAGAATTATCGATGTTGATCAAGTGACCCATATCAGGAATGCCAAGGGCACCAACAGTATCCCAGACGCCGATGACCTGGATCACTGTATCCTTGACAGGACAAGCAACAGCGGAGGAGCTATGAGCCAGAAATTTGGTCCAATGAGAACTCTCCGCAAATGTCTTCTTGAAGTCCTCGCCACGGATATAGTTGCCGTAATGCTCAAGAAAATAAGTCATCAAGTGAGACTTAACAATACCAATTTCTTGCACCAAACCAGCTGCGGCACGAACAGTGAAGGCACCACGAGAGAAGCCAAAGAAGTACAGCTCATCGCCCTTGTTGAAGTTGGAAACGATGAAGTTGTATGCTTCAAGAACATTCTCAAGGAGTCCCAGACCTTGTGAGCCTGAAGACACTTTAGTAATGTAAATAGCTCACTGAGGTGATGAAATACCTTGTCGCTTAGCCTCGGCACCAGTAATATCGCCAGTACCAACTCCAGCATCGTAGTATACCAATTGCTGCCACTCATCCCCCTGGCGGTCGAGGCCAGCTTTGGCTAGAACACGGCTGATACGAGTAACATTGGAGGGGCAACCTTTCTTGGGATCAATTGTTGTAGAGGATTGCCATGTTCCATCACAGCAAATGATGATCCTCTTCGGCTTGGAGGCTGGAGTAGCCTTGGAGATGTAGGTTTTGTCGTAGGTACGGGGTTGGGGTTGAGCCATGGTGTCGCGTGAGAAGCAAAATTGAAAGATTAAAATATTCTGGACAGTAGAAAGAAGCCAGCCATTGTTTCCATATATATAGTTGAGTGTTATCTCGTGAATACGCGGCCCTCGGCAAACTCAACTCACCGCCAGCATTGAACACCAGTCACCGGCCACCACTCAACATGATAAGTCGCATCAAACAATATGAGCAGAGACTATTGTTTACTACACGAACGGCACGACCCGTTTCACTGCGGCAAGAACCAATCTGATTGGCTTGGATTGGTTTGGTGTTGAGCTGAAACTCCTCTTTTGGTCTGATCCCAGTCTAGACTCCAATAGTTGCAAATAGTTCCTCTAATCCCCGCACCAAATTACGAAGCTCAATAGAACAGATAAAGCGTCTAGAACTGACCGGTCATGCCAAAAGAAAGGTGTTCGTAATTATTATCTTGCCGGTGATTCCGATAACATTAGTAGCTCAGATTCGCAGACATGTCATGGGTCCTTGCTTAATATTTTTACAAGAGGTCAAAACTGTACATTATGAACTAGATAACTGATACTTGTTGAAACACGCTCTTTTGGTCGGAGTACAGTATGTTGTTCGGATCATCGTCGAGTTGTTCATTCATCATAGCCGAGCCCTCCTCAATACGTACAAAACGGCCGCGCCTTTCAAAACGATCCTCGTACCCTTTCACCTGTACTAACACCAGCCCCATGTTCATATTTGATTTCCATGCAGGTGTTAGGTCAAGCAGAAATACTGATTGTGGTGCCATTTCGATGTCCCAAGCTACATGCACCAGTAGCGCGTTCTCGTCTGCTCTGTTAGGTTTATCAGGATCGAAATACTGCCTTTCCCAGTAGGCTTCCTGGATGTGGCCTTCTATGATGAGGCAGGTTGGATTCTCAGTGTCCTTTTCCGGGGAGACGATGTTCACTGTATCCCCAAGATTCCGGAGCCATGCGCCAGTTTCATAGATAACTTCTCCAGGTAACGTGGCCCATGACCAGGACGGCCCATACTCGCGGCATCGGCTCAGTTCCAGGCCATCTAAACGTAGCGGCTTCTCTTTCCTCCAAAGAAGTTGCCGACTGGCATCAGATTTCCATATTCCTCTGACACAATCCGACGTTCTCCATTCCAGAAGGGGTGCTAAAAGGGACATTGTTTCATAGAAAGCTGGTAATCTATCCTTTGGCTGAGTAAATTGGCGCCTTGAATAATGTTCAATGAGTTCCAACCAGGCCTGAATCCTCCCGTTCTTCTCTATAAGACTTTCGGTAGGATATGAAGAAGGCGAAAATGCAACCTCAGTTTGGTACTCGGGGTTATTACATGAGTACGCACCACCGTCGACTAAATTAACATACTCTTTACACTTCCACCTCATCTGCCGGGCTCCAAAAATAATCACTCGTGAAGATACAAGGTGTTCTTGGAAAGTCCAAATTCGCATATCCAGCGGATTATTATCCAAAGCACAATCCAAATTGTTTTCGCTGAAGAGCAAGGAGCCCTGACTCTCGTGACCAGCAAAGTTCCATTTATAACGTAATTCGAAAATGCTTCCGTAAGATTGATCAGTGCTCCGAGGGTGAAGAAATCCCTCATCACTATGTGAAGCACTTGCAGCTGAGATCAGGATATCGGCTCGTTTGTAGAAGTCGACCATGGTAATGAATAGATGCCTTGTTTCATCCGGGTCATCCTGAACAATGCAAAACGCATCTAGCCAAAGATATCGATGACCGATTCTTCGCGTGACTTCCACTAGGTCTCGGATAGTTCGTGGCAGAATAGAGAGCTGTAACCCATCAGACATCCTGGACCCTATATTTGCCCGAGTTGTCAGAGCTTGCTGAATGGCTTTAGCTTGAGGGCCACTGCCCCAAGCATAGCTAGCGATGGCATAGGCTTTCTGGGTATCATCGCTGGTTTCGAACAAGTGCAAGACAGGTTCTTTAGAGTGGCCAACATCAAGTAGTCGCTTTGGCATAGCAAAACTTTGTCGATTCTCTTGAATGACTTTGTTGCATTGCAAATGGTTATTTTGACATTCGGCGAAAGTTTTCTCTATCCAGTCAAAGCTTTTAGCTGATCCAGGGTCCAGGTTCAGAGGCGTCGCATCAACAAATACAGAAGCAAGATGGTCTATTGCATAATGTGAGCCTTTGTTCAATCTGTAAGAGTGTAATTTCATACCCTTTGAGGCAAATGGGCACAGCATATCTGCATCCTCTTCGCCCTGTACACAATCTTGCGTGATCATCCAACGTGCCAGTAAACCTACCAACCAGTTATCTGAGTCGATAAGAGGATATAAGATCAGGTGATTCCGTTCTCGAAGAAACGGCTGAACCAAGTTGTCGAACTTTCGTTGTAATGACTGGAAGAGCATGCAACCTAACGACGCTTTCTCTTCTACCTTTTTGTAAGGAAACTGCGCTGTGGGATTATCAAAGGAACCTTCGTTTGTTATCAGAAGTTCCTGGCAAGAAGAGCAGGAATGCGGTTGGAGCGAAGGGAGTGTTGGTCCAGCCTTGAGTACAAGTTCTGTCATTTTGAAGCTAATACAAGTCGTATGAGTCAAATAACTGCTTTATGTAAAACGTAAGAGAAAGCCTTGGATCACTGGATGTAGACTCAAGAGCATTCGACTTTAATATGTTTGAGGAGTTGATGAGTCTAAAGTTTGCGCGGAGAGTCCTTGGTCATATTGTATCACCATCGCTCGCTAAGAAGTCTGCCTAGACCCGAAGTGAGCGGGGTAAGGCAGAATGGAGCGATGATATGATGAGAGAGTAATCTTGTATAGTTGAATCGGGAATAGATCACTCGAATTGCAAATATTAGGCGCCGTTAAGCCACATCCATTCTGAGAATGCACGTTATCAGCCTGCATCAACGAGTGAGGGGAAAGATCAACTGTTGGCCCGCCATATTTTGAGGCCAACCATGTGTTTATCGCCATCCAATCAGTAAGGCAAAGTGGCCTGTAAGCCGGGCGCCCAAATAACATTACGCCTGTATACAGTAGTAGGAAGTCGTCGGCGAGAGCCGCCTCGGCCGAGACCAACATGATTGTAGACCGAGACTCACCCGCCTCGGGCCATGGCTAGCAGTCGCACCACGACCTCTTGTCCTCTCTCAACAGCCCACCATAGCGGTGTCAGACCAAAATCATCACTTGAATCTACAGCGAGGACATTCCGGTCTAGAACTTGACATAGAGATCTGTACATCGCCGGGTCTTGCTTCGAATCACGCAAAGTGTGCTCGATGGGTAGGTTATGTCTTAGAACGAATTAATCTACAGTCTAGTACTTATGAGAATGCGGAGAATTATCAATAGGCTTTCTGTTTCTTTAAAAAAAGCCGTCGGTCCCGACAAAGAGGGTATTAAGAGGTAAAGTCCAAACATTTCAGACACGCTATTAAAATCCCATCAAAATTCCGAGAAGTGGGATATGACATGTTTTTTGATAATGCCTTTTATTTTAATACTTCTAGAATCATAAAGCTAAGATTTCAGTACCAACGCTTCATCATTAAAACTTTTTCTTTTTTGCTTTAACCTTCAACTTTATCAAGCCCAGGCTTTCCAAATCTCTCAATGATATCAACAAAAGAAATGAACCTTCCAGGTTTGTTCAACTATATTTTACCTAGCCGATGGATTGTTCTATGTAACTCAACTTATCTGATTGGCTCGACAAGCACCAATGCCCAATCGCCTGTTGAAACAAGAAACATTCACACACGAGCAAACACAGACATGTAAATCTCTGAATGTTCCGGTTTCGTCAAAACACCCGACATTTACACTGTTCTCACCATCCTTTCACACCATAACAAAGACTACAATCTTTGATCTGTTCGCCAAACAAGAACGACAAAGACCTTGAATCAATGTTCATACTCATGAACAATGAATCACTGCCAAACCACTTATTCAGTTCACCTCGTCCAAAATGGTATAAATCTGCAATTCTAGCACAATGTAAACCAGCAGCACAAATCACTTGAGTATCACGATCCAGATCACCAGAAGGTAAGATGTCTCTTTTCAGCACCTGGCCAACCGCCCTGCCCGCCAAATCCCACACTTTGGCACGTATCTTTCCAACCATCCTCCTAATTGTGCCCCTGGCAGCAACACTTTCATGCACGTGGCTCCTCAGCAACGACGTCTGGACACAGATATTCTGCACGCTTTTCTTTCTCCGCTACCAACGTCTCCTTGGCCACGTTGTCGGGTCCTGGATTTATCGACCTTCAGAAATCAGTGCTGATCCTGCGTTTACTCGCCGTGATGCCACTGTAATTCTGCCAACGATTGATCCCCATGGTCCTGATTTCCGGGAGTGTGTTGACAGTATCCTCGCCAATCACCCTGCTTGCATCCTCGTTGTTACCGTTGGTGATGCTCTCCGGGAAGAATGTCAGACTGTTCTTCACAAACTGAGCATTAATTCTCCATACACGGAGATATCAGTATCGGCTCTTTCTGAACCGAGCAAACGCCGCCAAATCACCCATGCCATGCCCCACGTCAAAACATCTATCACCATCTTTGCTGACGATCATGTGTTCTGGCCAGCTAATTTCATACCCTCTGTGCTTGCGCCTTTCGATGACCGCAATGTCGGTATGGTAGCTACCAAGAAGCGTGTCCGTCGTACCACACCTGGAGAATGGACCTGGCCATCGATAGTCAACTTCATCGCCTGCAACTATCTCCAGCGTCACAACTGGGAGCTTCGTGCATCGAACGCTATTGACGGAGGAGTCTTTGTAATCTCAGGCCGCACAGCTGTTTACCGAACTGAATTTTTCAACAGCGCCGTTCTTCTCCAACGATTTTGTCACGAAAAATTCTGTTTCGGACTGTTCGGTGGTCAAGGCCTTGGTCCAGACGATGACAACTTTCTCACCCGCGAGGCAATGAAGAAACATTGGCTGATTTGCTTTCAAGACACAGAGGATGCTACAATTGAGACAACACTCGGTGAGTACCCCAAATTCCGAGGTCAACTTCTGCGATGGGCCCGAACAACAGTCCGCAGCAACCCAGTGATGCTCCGAGATCCTGTCTTTGTATCTCGTTACCCATGGAGCGCTTTCATGGTGTACTGGGCTGCCTTGTTCAACTTTGCCCTCATCTGGGACGCCCTTCTGCTCGCCTCATTGATAAAGTCCGAAGGTACACGCCCTACAGAAGTAATGCTCTTGCTGATGTGGATGTTCTGGACCAAGGTGATCAAGATCATTCCGCATTTCCTTCGACATCCATCTGACTTTCCGTTGGTAATTTGTCATATTCTGTTTGGGTATGCTCATAGCTTTATCAAGTTGTGGGCGTAGGTGACCTTTTGGGATTGTGGCTGGTCTGGAAGAAATCTCACTGAGGTTGGTGGCGAGCAGACTGAATTGGACACTTCGTTCCATCGCGTTGAGTGAGTACTGGTGAAGTCTGTACGATTAGATGTTGGAGTTTACTGGCTGGACCAGAATTATGGGATGGCGTTTTTGATAGTAGTTATTAGTCTGAGTTCTGACATGAACCATATAGAATGGAATTGTGTCAACTATTTGCCTTGAGTAATTGTGATATCTGTTGAAACCAAACGAATGCTTAATCATTTCAACATATTCTTCAGAGGTTACGAGTCTCTATCATGGTTTGAAGGATTGTGAAATGAGCGCCGATCTCTGTACTACCCTTATGCCCGTAGGAGGCGGGGGTTCACATTAGCCAACGAATGATGATCACCTGTGCTTACTCGCAAATCCTTTGAAGATTGCTCGTGAGATTCAAATTCCTCCCAAATCTTCGACTCTTCAATCGCTAGTTATTCATCATGTCTCTGAAAGTCGGAATCGTTGGCGCTGGCATCGGTGGCCTCAGCGCCGCCATCGCCCTCCGTCGTACAGGAGCTCAAGTTGAGGTATGTTCTACCATCTGCGTCAGCGGTCAGCACTAACAAGATAAGATCTTCGAGAGATCTAAGTTTGAGAACGAAATTGGTGCAGCCATCACAATCACTCCAAATGGAATGCGAGTCCTCAAAGACTTCGGCTTCGATCCTAAGTCCGCACGGGGCGTGCAAAGCAAGCAGATGCGCATGGTCGATCCGCATACCTTGGAGGATCTGGTAGTACAGGACTTCATCCAGGTTGAAGATTACTACAATGCACCGTTTATGTTCTTCCACCGCGTGGACCTCCATACTGCGCTGAAAGACATGGCTGTATCCCGTGATCTTCCGGGAGCGCCTGTGGTGATCAACAATGGACAAGCAGTTTCAAGTCTCAATTGTGAGGATGGGACCATTGTTCTAGCGAATGGCGATACCATCCACAAAGATCTTTTTGTTATTGCTGACGGTGTCCGAGTGAGTCAAATTGAACCAGCTCACATCACAGAACTAATCCCATTTCAGACCAAATTCATCAAGAACATCACAAAAAAGGACGAAAAGCTCGAAGAAACCGGCTTCTCATTCTACCGCTGTCTGATCCCGTTCGACGAAGCAAAGAAAGATCCAGATCTCGCATCCATCTTCAAAGACCAAGAGCCAGGTTTCTGGGTACCTTTCGAGCTGTCGACTGGAACATATCTAGTTACATATCCATGTCGTGATCAGAAGATGCTCAACGTTGCATTCATGCACAAAACCAAGCCGAATAATGAACACGCTGAAGATTGGAACACTGACACGAATATCCATGACGTTATTGCCATGGTTGAGAGATTTCATCCGTCGTTGCCGAAGCTGTTTAAACTAACGTCGAGTCTTTCTGTGCACAAGGTCTTTCGTCGGGAGCCTCTTGATATGTTCACCCGAGGGAGGGCTGTGATTATCGGCGACACTGCTCATCCCATGCAGCCAAATCACGGTACACTCTTAATCCCACTTCTCAACTACCACTAACAACATCTCAGCTCAAGGTGCAGTCCTCGCAATCGAAGAAGCAGCTGTTCTCGAAATCTTGTTCACCGGCGTTCAAGATGCGACACAAGTCCCCGAGCGTTTGGGATTGTACAATGACATTTTGAAGCGACGCATTCATGTGACTCAGCTGCTGTCAGATGCGCAGACAGGCGTTGCGGGTGAGTTCCGTCAACGTGCTGATGACATCTGGGGCGAAGGCTTGTTTTCTGTGACGGATATGAATTTTACAAAGCCTGTGATGGACTTTTTCTATGCATGGGATGTGAAGAAGGAGGCGGGGGGTGTCCTGGGGGCAAAGGGCTAAGCTCCAGAGCTGTAGAACTTGAATTCAGGTCTCAAATGCGTTCGAGTATTCTACAATCTTTTTTCTTGAATCATTTCTTACCTTTATCAACACTTTCGTTCTAAATCCGGAAGAGACGTTTGTCAAAAGGACGACCGCTGCTCGGCGGAAACAGAGATGAATTCCGAATCCAAGACATTTATCTGTGCGGAGATAGGACCTCTACTGCATCGTTTATGACGGACGGAACCAGCGGAGCTTGCTTACAGAAGCATCACACGATACCCCAGCTTGTCTTGGCTGGCCTCTGAGAGCCTCCTGGCTAGTTACAATAGTAATCTTGAATATCTATGAATATCTATTGTATCACAGACTTGGAATTATCCGACAAGATCGTCACAAACGGCCGGTGTTCTTTTGGGGACCAACAAGTACATGCGGGGATGCAACGGCCACGCGTTAGCCTTGATCAACATTGAATGATGGCGGAACCGAGCAATTACCACTTTACTGCGAAGATTGTACCAATCGGAAGTCATAGCCGCATGTATTCACTGTTGGTCAGGTAGTTTATGTACTTCCCCGCCTGTAAGCCAAGTCGGTGTGATGCACAATACCCCCGAGAACCGTGCAGCCGCAGGTGGATAATAGCAATGTTACCCCAGCAAAGAAGTTTAGCCTCGAGAAAATCTTACATTATTTCTTATAACTGCAATGAACCCACCGATAGTGAATCCTGTGAGAATCCTAAAGAATATAAGCCTTAGACTCGGCAATTACCTGGAACGTCTTGGCTTTCTTGGAGAGAAATTAAGGCTTATGTGATACAAGCATAACTCGGGTGGGCTCACAAGCGGGGATCGCGGGTCCGGAATGCCACGATGCATTTCCGAGGATCCATTGAAGGATTCCATTGATCAGACTCCATAGCAATGCGTGTGTTCTCGGCATTTATATCACTGCTTGTCCCAAATATCCAACATGGCTTGATTATTCTAATCTTGTAAAACCGAGAAATTGAATCATCCAAAAACTTCAGCATAACTCTCAACATGGCGGAACTTACTATCACCGGAGCTGAAGGCCGAAAGATCACCCGTATGTTCACCTCACTAACACCACCTCACAACTAACACTTCTAGTGCCCACTGGCCTCTTCATCAACAACACCTTCGAGCCCGCAACCGATAACAAAACCATTGCCATCGAAAACCCCAGCACCGGCACCCCCATCGGCGACGTATCATCCGCACAAGCAGCCGACGTCGATCGCGCAGTCGCTGCCTCCAAGAAAGCCTTTTCCACCTGGAAGACCACCGCGCCCGCCGAGCGAAGACGACTGCTCCTCAAGCTCGCCGACTTGATTGAGCAAAATGCCACCGACTTTGCTTCCATTGAAGCTGTCGACGCTGGCTTGCTGTATAATCTCTCGTTGGGGTTGAGTGTAGCCCAGGCTACTGAGACGCTTCGCTATTTCGCAGGTTGGGCGGATAAACTCGATGGGCAGTCTATGGGGTATGACGGGGGTATTGCCCTTACCAAGAGAGAGCCTATTGGTGTTTGTGCGGCTGTTGTTCCCTGGAACACACCTCTGTAAGTCATTCTATACCAGCCCAAGATCCGTATACTGATAGCACCTCAAGTATGATCACCTCTTGGAAGATCGCGCCTTGTTTGGCAGCCGGCAACACCCTCATCATTAAAACCCCAGAGCTTGCTCCTCTTTACGGCCAAAGACTAGCCCAACTCATCGTCGAAGCTGGTTTCCCGCCTGGCGTCGTCAGTATCCTCTGCGGTCTTGGTAAAGAAGCCGGCCAAGCTATCGCCGATCATGACGAGATCCGCAAGCTTTCCTTCACTGGAAGTGTTGGCACTGGACGAGCAATTCTTATTAGCGCTGCCAAGTCCAACCTCAAGAAAGTCACTCTTGAACTAGGTGGCAAAGGCCCGTCTATCATCTTCTCTGATACTGACTGGGAGTGTGCGCTTGCGTTTGCAATCGCTGGCATCACAACGCACAATGGACAGATCTGCGCTGCTGGAAGTCGTATCTATGTGCAGGAGGACATTTACGATCGTTTCGTGACTGAGTTCTCCAAGCGAACCAGGGATGCTGTCATAGGAGATCCTCTCTTGCCGGATACTGTGAAGGGACCAATCATCAGTTCCACCCAGAAGGACAGACTCTTGGCCTACCTGTCAAAAGCCAAAGACGAGGGCACAGAGGTTCTACACGGGGGTGCTGACAAGACCGATTCCAGCTCCAAGGGCCATTTCGTGCCCAACACAGCATACGTCAACGTCTCGCCCTCAGCAAGTATCATGCGCGAAGAGGTGTTCGGCCCTGTCGCGAGCATCGCCAAATTCAAGACGGAGCAGGAAGTCATTGAGCTAGCCAACGATACGGAATACGGCCTGGCGGCTGCTGTGTTCACAAATGATATCAGCAGAGCGATTAGGGTGTCGGAACAAGTGGAATGTGGTCTTGTGACGGTGAACTCATGGGGTGCTGTTCATGCTAACACTCCCTTTGGAGGAGTCAAGCAGAGTGGGTTTGGAAGAGAGGGTGGACAGGATGCTTTGCATGATTGGACGCAGGTCAAGTGTATCAAGGTTAATGTGCTGAAGGGGTAATTAGATAGCGCTCCAAAACATATCCATCTTGGTAGTCGAGTTGTAGCAACGTGATTAGCCATGTTATGTAGATGTTCAAATTTGACATAACTATTTGCAATTACTAGGTCATTCTGCTATAGTGAATTTCACCCTCATGTTCTGTGAGTAGAGACTAGCCCCATCTTAGATACACTTTCGAACGCCTTCAAATACTACCACCCGTTATGGAAAGAACAAGAGAGTGTTTAATGTTTCGAAGATACCGGTTCTGGGAGCTAAAAAGGCTAGTCACCCCGGTTTTCTGTATATCGCTATCTTCAGATCTCGGAATGACCTCGCTCGGAACAGTCCCGAGATAGTTGGTGTTCCGCGATCGAGAGATTTCCATTACATGCCTATCTTTAATTCTTATCTCTCCTTTTCTCTATCTTGTTGATAGATTGTCTCTGTTTCTATTAGTCTTGCCGAAAATTTGCAAGCCGAGATACGGCTGCAGCCACACTGCATCCCACCAAGGCAACCTCTTGTCTTTCACATCACCTACTCCACCGATATCTCAACCATCCGATCTCGAATTCTTGATTTACGATAACCCCTTGGCTCGCTCAGTGGCAGGAATGCTTTCATATACTCTCAAAAAGAGACATGTTGACCAATTCTTGTCACATCTGCATCGCACCATCGAATCACGCGATCGTCGAGATGTCGTCCTTTTATTTGCTGGCGAGGCCATGCGATTACTATCCTTCATCTTGACGTTACTGAGTTCGCATCTAAGCAAAGTTAATAACATCAATCATCTGAAGAGGTTACTCTGCGGGTTCCGGATGAAATCAATCGCTCCATCAATGGCTCGCGCTGCGCATTATACGATAGCCTTCACGACTATGCTGGACGATTGGCAGATGATGAATCGACTATGGGGTGTTTTGGATATGTGGATTGCTGCAAGAGACATCAAAACTCAGATATCGAGAAGAGCATCGATGACAGAGTCTATCAAACCCATGGATGTGGCCATCCAAGCCTCTCAAACACTCTGTCTAACATCATTCCATATTTGTGAAGCTGCAAGCTTTTTATCATCAAAAGGAATTACCAATTTATCCGCCAAAACACAAGAAAGACTATCATTCTTTGCAATTCGGTCTTGGACTGCTTTCACAATGGTAGAGGTTGGTCGTCTGTTGTCAGATGGACTACACACTACTCATGATAATGAGAAGGTCGCCACGGATGATTGGAAGGCTAGATGGAGGAAGGATTTACTCCAGAATTTGGCATGGCTATCGGTGTCTGTTCACTGGAGTCTGCGAAAGGGATTACTACCAGAGAGTTTTGTCTCCCCGCTCGCTGTGTTTGCGACTTGGAGTTTGGTGAAGGATGCTTGGAAGGAGGCTGCTGAACCAAGTATTGAAGGGAATAGTTAGGGGCATAACCTTATAATTGTTTTTAAATGTCTGTTTAATGATATATAATACAATAGAATTGAGAAATAAAGTCGAAGAGGTCGTCATTGGAGATATCACAATACCGGGCATCTTTCATATCCTTACCAATCTATACACTTCACAGGTCATGCTAGTCGTTGATTCGTCAACATTGCTCACTTCCGAGAGGCTATACAGTTCCGAGCGTCACATTACACCCGCCGTCCTGCGAGTACCTGGATATAGGGTACTAGGGGTGAATTTCCGACGCGATGTATAGACAAGTACAAGTTCAGAGAAGAGTTTTAGTAACGCGAATCACCAGACGTCAATGTGTTCCAAGTTTGAAATGAAGGTAGTTCAAGCCCAATCTTGCGATTCTCATTGTTAGAAATAGCCACATACTATTAATTTGTAAATCCAATCTTCCCTAACAGACAACAGTAATCTACAATTTAGGTCCCTCCTTACAGCACCCCGAAGTCAATCTCGATCCAACATCCTTATCCGAAGGGACATCAATCGCCGGATTGCCTGTAAAGAAATCCACCGGCGTGAAATGCACCTGGAGCATCTCGACTGGCATAACGGGCCAGTCCTCAATCCTCGGGTTATGCGTGAGCCCAAACACACTCCACAAGACAACGTCCTGGTTCAGCACATCGTCACACCTCGCCGCCGCGTCGCTCACACCGCCGACCTCGATTTTGCTCTGTAGTGTGTAGCGGCCGCCGGCGTAGAGCTCGTGGTCCTTGTATTTCGTCACCCAGAGGTGGTGCTTTGCGAACAGCGCGCGCTTGGCCTGCGTGCTGTTGGGGTCGGCGAGGAGGAGCTGCGTTGGCGGCGGGGTGAGCTTGTAGCCGACGGGTTTACCGGTGATGGGGTTGGGCTTGGAGAGGTTTTGCACTTTGAAGACTCTGTTGTTGAAGGGTGCTGCGTCGACACCTTGGGAGGTGGTGATTTGTGTTTGGCGTACTTCATACATGTTTCCATTGGGGTTTGTTCTGTGGTCCATCCTCAGTGGAAGGCTTTCCTCCTGCACGACAGTGTTTTCCGTGCCGTCGATGGAGGGATCCATGCGCACGCAGAAAACATGCTGATGGTTCTGTGCCAGCGCGCCAGGGCTGACGACATTTCCCCAGTCGCTGGTCTTTCCAGGGTCGATGTTCACGACAGATACAACGCCTGTTGCTCTGGCCTCGACGGTGATTCCCGCAGCTTGGTCGAACTTGTAGTTGAAGATGTACTCATAGTTCGCAAGGGTGATGATGAACTGAATAACCAATTCGCGACGACGAGTTACCACGGCACGGCCTGTGCGCCAGTCGGTGTGTTTCCAGTTGATGCCGTTGTCTTGCTCGTGAAGACAGATGACGTTCTTTGTGTCTTGGGCGGTACCATCAGAGTCGATGAGAACACCATCGAAGTACTATGATCATTAGTTCTATTCTGAGATGAGAGTTAGAGGAGCATACCTTGATGACACCCAGGCAATCACAGCCGAGGGTCAGGTTGTTGACAGCATTGCCGAGACCTCCATCACCAAAGTCAAACGCCTGCTTGCGATGATAGGGTGCTCTAGGATCAGCATAAGGAACGGTCTATGACATCCACGTTAGCTTCGGCCTTATCACAGCGGCGTCCCGACTTACCATATCGCTAAAACTCAATCTGTACATAATCGGCCGTCCATCATACCGAATATCATGAAGAACAGCACCCTCTCTAGGATTAAACGTAACCCTCATACGCCACTTCTGCCACTGGATAAGATTGCCCTCCGTGATAGAGAAACTCGGCCCCTGCGGCTGAACAACCATCAAAGGCTTCAAATCTGTCCTCGTGCCACCGGGAAGAAGCTCAGGGACATATTCGGCAGGCTGACAGTGATCAAGCAGACCAGGGGCATGTGTCTTCTCTGTAAGACTATCACCTTTACCTCCCGTAGCTGGTTCTTCTACGCGAACGATCTGCTTCGTTCTGTAGTCCATTACAGGAATCAGAGGGACGGGGAAGGCGTAGAAGTTTGAGTCGGGATGTCCAGTGCGTGTGTCGCGGGCAAAGACCAGGGCTTGGAAGTATCGCGTGTTGCCATCTGCGAGATCAGGCGCGCCGTAGGGCCATGGCTCGATAACAGCCTCGAAGCCCTCTGGTAGCTTAATCTTGCTTAACTTCTCCTTGAAGAGTTCTGATTTACCAACAGCTTCGACGACCTCATCAAACTCAGCCCTGGAGATGTCAGTAAATATTCAAAAGTTGGGTTAAAGCAGCTTACATAGTCAGACTGGCTTGGTGCTCAGGTGTAACAACCTCCTGCTCCACAATAGTCCTCTTGGTAAGATCAACCACCGACTCATAGTACTGCGTCTTCTGATCTCCTCCGATAATATCGTAGAAAACCTGTGCGCAACGATCAGGTCGTGGAGACGAGGTATGCAGAGCCCCAGAGTGCTCAAGCTCAAGAAATTTGAGAACCTCTGCCTTTGGGGGCTCGAAGAGGTAAGATTGTCGGAAGTACAGCAATGAACCAGGGTGGACACTCTTGACAATGTCTCGTGCAAGATTGGTCTCTCTGCTGCTGAGAGCTGACAGGGGGTGTGGGAAGGCCATGGCGAGAAGTAAAGACAATAGGCACTGAAGGATAGTGTCTTGGGTGAGCTGTGGACTAAAGTGGTATGTAAGAGCGAGTGATCTCGTGGCTAAAATACCTCGCGTTACATCCCTCGGAAGAGGCCATTCCGAGCCCAGCGACGGAACGTAATCTCGGAACACGGAACACGGAACACCTTATCTCACTAACTCGCCTGTACCATGCTTCCCCGCGTTTTGAGATACGTCCCCTGTCTAGCGCGTGAGTCCACTGGAGATTTGTTATCACACTGCAAGGGCTGGTATGAATTGCAGGTCCCATCCTTATCGTCATCCCTTTCCCTCGTATGGCAGGGCAACCCATTATTAGAGACGAACTTCAACCCATTGAATCCAGATACAAATCTTCAAAATGTCTCTCAACAAAGTCGAAAAGAACCAGTTTCCCACAATGGATAAAGACACTGGGAGTATTGCTGGGGATGATACCGCTGCCAATGAGGACGCGCTGCGTCTGGCGCAGCTGGGCCATACCCAGGAGTTGAAGCGACAGTATTCTCTATTCTCGCTTTTTGCTTTGTGTGTTTGCCTTATGGCAACCTGGGAAGCTTTGTCGACTGTTATTGCAACTGCTCTGATCAGTGGAGGAGCGCCGTGTCTGCTGTATAACTTGTAAGTCACCACCTTCCAACGCGTGCTCTGCTAATAAGGGGATCAGTATCTTGTCGGCGATTTGCTCGCTTTGCATCGCCAGTTCTCTTGGAGAGATTGCTTCGATCTATCCCACTGCTGGAGGTTAGCTATATCCCTGTCGTCCACAGCACAATCACTGATGATGTTCATTCTAGGACAATACCATTGGGTCGCAGCCCTCAGTCCCTCCTCGATTCGCTCCTCCGCTTCTTTCTTCACAGGCTGGATCAGCATCGGCGGCCAGATAGTCCTTACATCGTCAGCAGCCTTTTCAGCCGGTCTCCAGGCACAAGCCCTCGTCATCGTCAATGATTCTTCCTACATACCGCAAAGATGGCAGGGCATGCTGTTCTACTGGGCCATCCTGGTCTATGGACTCGTCCTTAATATTTGGGGCCATAAATTCCTTCCATTTACCAATACTGTGTCTGGTAAGTCTTCTGTTCAGGCTATGTATCCACGCTGACTTGCTATAGGAATCATCCACATTACCGGCTTCGTTGCCATTGTTATCGTCCTCGGTGTCATGTCACCAAAGAACTCTACTTCATTCGTCTTTACGGAAGTCACTAGCTACAGTGGTTGGAAGAGTGAAGGCGTATCCTGGCTGGTCGGTCTGTTGAGTGCCGTATATCCCTTCCTCGGGTAAGACATCTATACCTACCAATTAGTCATAGTCGACTAACACATCAACAGCTACGATGCAGCATGTCATCTGGCAGAGGAGATGCCCCATGCTAGTCGCAACGTGCCCCTCGCCATGGTCGGTAGTGTCGCCGTGAACGGGTTCATGGGTCTCATCTACGTCGTCGTACTCCTCTTCTCAACTGGCCCTCTCGAAGCCCTTCTACAAACACCAACAGGATTTCCCTTTATGCAGATCTTCCTTGACACTACCAAGAGCAAGGCTGCCACTACTGTTCTATCACTGATCATCATTTGTATTGCCACGGCGGCGACTGTTGCTGGAATCACCTCTACCTCCCGCACCTTGTGGGCGTTTGCGCGAGATAGATCAACTCCTTTTGACAAACATCTTAGCAAAGTCAACAAGCGTTTCCAGATCCCAGTGTATGCTGTCGTGGTAGTAACGATACTGCAAATGCTGCTTGGTCTAATCTACCTTGGCAACACAACCGCCTTCAATGCTATCTTATCCATGGCAATCATCGGCATCTATGTCAGCTACGCTTTACCCATCATCGCAATGCTATTTGCCAGAAAGAGACTCTTGTCCGCCAGTGGATTTGGAACTTTCAAGCTAGGACGTGTCGCTGGTCCGATAGCAAATGTTGTTAGCTTGGCATGGATTGCCCTTGTCATTGTCTTCAGCACATTCCCCTCTTCTATGCCCGTCACACCACAGAACATGAACTACTCAATTGTCGTTATGGCTGGTTGGCTTGCTGCTGGAGTTCTATACTACGTTTTCCGTGGCAAGTACAAGTTTGAGGTACCCAATGTTGATTCCGATATTGTTCATGGTGTTCAGGAATAGTGGGGGATTGGGTGTATGTTCAATGAGAATTAGTTCCAGATTGATAGTACCAATACATGTATTAAAAGATCCCATTAAACCTGTTTACATCATCCTGTGTAACAACTCCGTATTGACCATCCTGTTGCTCATCAAACCCGTTGACTTGTCCCACTCTCATCATGTTGTCTTGCTCAAAGGCACTGAACAGATTGAGAAGATCTGTTTCCAAGCCAAACATGTCCGCAACTGGGTCATGCATATGGAGACCGTTACCCATATCGTTTCGCGACCAACTCGTATGATCATCACTGGCAACGACCGCCTGTCTTGAAACCGTACTCCCATCGTCCTGGGGAGCGCCAGTTGCCACACCCTCATTGGTTGCAACAGGCGACTCCAGCGATAAAGCACGATTTACCGTTCCACGGATAGACCGCCATAGACGTCGACTCAAATGTCCCCGCTGCGAGTTATTCTTGAGAAGGCGTACAGCATCCTGAAAGCTCTGTCTGCAGCGATCGGCAAACACATCCGGAGCGTGACACACCGCCAGAAGAATAGACGCCAAAGCTCCAGTGAGGAAATAGTTGAACGTGTGTACCTGTCGGACGTATATATCGCTGGTCTCGTTCAAGTGGACCAGCACCTGAATTGTGTCTTGAGCGATACCAACGACCAGCTGGGCGCCTTGCATATCGGCGCGTAGGTTCTCGATGCTCATGACGTGATGCCGTAGAACCAAATTCCGTATGTAATTTCCTCGTAGATATAAAAGGGTTCTTATGCGCTGTAGCACTCGAGGCTGAGGACGAGGGGCCTGAGAGAGCCGTGGATAGATGAGTTGTAAATCTTCTGGGATGGAGTGAATCCATTTCTGAGTCAAGAAGTCAAAGAAATCAACCTTATCTTTTGGTATTGATAGAGGAGATGAATCTAGCGGCAGCTCGTCCCAGACTTTGGAGCATAACTTGGCATAGCGGACCATGCAGAGAAGATAATGATGTTCATCGCCCTAGCACAAAGTTAGCAACTCTGCAAGCGTTTTGTAGAAGTTCCAGTGAAACACGTGCTGGTTCAGGTAATTGGGGATCAATATCCCGATCAGAAATACCAAAGGGTAGACTCGTTCCATAACTCCATCTTCTGTCAAGAATGTAAACACACCAGAAACATCTGATGGCCAAATCACGCTCTTTGTGATCCTTAAAGTTCTCAAACAGTGAAGTCCGACGATGTAGGCCAACCTCGAGGGCTTCTCTGCCTGCGTTACCAATGGCTCTCCAGGCTAGCAAGTCCTCTCCGCACTGAAACCAATAGATGCTCTGCAGATAATGGTCAATTGAATTCGGAAATTGTCAGAAGAGCACTTACTAGCATAATCATTAGTTGTAGTTCCTGCAGGTCAATGAACGCTTCGCCTGAAATGCGACATATCACAGGCTCCACGTCGTCAAGAAGTCTCTTGCTGATATTAGTCGGACCTTGTGCTTCAACCACGACTGCTGTAGCGACAGCCAGTTTGATAGCTTGCACGTCTTTAAGTGTGTTTTCTTCCGGACTTTCTATAACCGAGACCACTTTCTCAGACAGCTGAGCGACGTCGACAAATGGATAGACAGACTGGACTTCCTCGTTGAAGACCTCCAGCAATCGTTGAATTTCTGCAGCACCCAAGGTCGTCAGGACATCTGTATCCTCTAAGCCCGGCGAAGCACATGGAGTTTCAGCGAGAGGGCCATCTGCAGCCGGAGACATTGCAGGCGTTGTTGTTGCCGTCGCATGACGCTGCTCGATGCCCATTCCACTGAGCGAATTCTCAGCGATCTGGAAGCTAAAAGCTGATCTAGTCGGACCGACAAATTGAGGCTCTCTTGGTTCGTTTGTTGCGTTCCGAGGGTCCGCTTTGTAGGTTGATGAGTGGCCTTGAGGTGTAGACTTCGCTGTTGAGGCGCTGATATGTGGGAGTCGTTGAGTGACATCCTGCAGGGCTGTTGATAGCGCGTTGACTTGGTTCTGCAGTGCGATTACTTGCTGTGTTAAGGATGAGGCGTCTGTTTGAGGTTGGCTTTCACGAAGGGTATTTCGTGCTGGTGATGATGTGACTGGCTGCGACCCTTGAGTAAAGTGCCTCACAGAAAGCTCATTATTCTCCCTTGGAAGAACCGTGGCGAAAAAGCATTCTGCGTTATTAGCAGCACATCTCTTGCACCTTTCATCTCCCTCATCTCTCACACACTTGAACTTCCTCTTCTTACACTCATTGCTATAACCCATCAGTCATTATCCGAGATAACGGTCGCGAACAGGCCTACCAAGCTACGGACGCGTATTTGGCACGCTTGTTTCGTTGTAAAGATGGTGTCGCTGACTCGGCCGTCGAACTGAC
The DNA here is from genome assembly GCA_000966865.1 of Fusarium sp. JS626. NCBI lineage: Eukaryota > Fungi > Ascomycota > Sordariomycetes > Hypocreales > Nectriaceae > Fusarium > Fusarium sp. JS626. Next base: position 726,222 of record JWIV01000057.1, on the reverse strand, counting down.
ATTGGAACGCTTGCGATTACTGTCCATGGGCAGGCGATGTAAGGTGAGTGGAGTGCGACGTTATTGTGGTCTGCGCAAATGAGAGAAAAGGAATTGAATTATGATGGTCTAATTGAACACGCGAGCACTGCTATTCCGAATACAGGCATAAGACCCGCTAGCCCAGGTGAGACCTACAATCTACAGTAGTCAAAGGGAATGAACCCGGTAATCAAGCCCGCCCATAGCTAATCGATACTTCATCAGTTCTTCTAATCCCGCTGATATCATTTTGCGTCTTTGTATCCCTCAGTATACTCTCGTCGCTCTCGTTTTTGACATTATACGTGACCACAGTCCGATGAGACGGCCCGCCGTTCATTTCCGTCCCGGGTATTGAGCCATTTCCGTATTTCCGGCCGCTGTGGTTGCCGTACATGGGGAGCTTGTATGAGTTGTCGCGAGAGCTCTCGCCTTGGCTTCCATATCTGAAGCGGACGTAAAGTGGACGGAGGACGGGAATGGATGAGCACATGATTGTTACGGTACTTTCCGTAGCTGACCAGAGGAGCATGTCGACCGTGTCGTCTATAGAGGTTAGTGGGAATGACTCCGAATAAGACGATAAGTAACGAGACGGGATGTATCATCATCATGAGAATGGTAAGGGTCACTTACAGATATACTCGCTAGCATTCAATCCATCAAGCGCAACGGTGCGTACAATCCCACATACTCCAGCACTTCTACTGTCAGATCCCATAGCAAACGGAATAATCCGACTTACAAAATTCCAAGGCTGAGACCACATGCAACAGTGATCTTTTCTTTTCGCTTCATGTTGAGCTCCCAGATAACAAACCACGGGAGAATCGCAAAGCAGAAATCAGCGACAACAAATCAGGCTTCAAAGGTTAGCTGGCATTCACCACAAGACAGAATACTCACATCCAACAGTCAATCCAACTTTTGAAAAGTCAATCCAGCATTTCCCAGGAATCCTCTTATCCTAGGTACTCGCCACAGGGTCACACTGCACGACCACAACCACACTTGCAAACAGCGTGATGAATACCGTCCCAGCGAGAAAAGCCCATATGAAGCCTTTCTGGAACTTATTCCGTACAATTCGGAGAAGGAATATTCCAACGGCACATTTGCCCAGGCCTATCACCATTATTCCTGCTACTTGGCTGTAAACCTCCAGCTCGACGGCTTTAAAGTATGCGTCCGGGTCTGCAATGTCATCGAATTTGCGGCCGATGCCATATTTTGTTCCAGCGGTGACGAAGGCGGAGTAGATTATTTGGAAGACCTAGAGCCGTCAGCAGATGTAATGGGTATTGGTGGATTGGCAAGATGTACCAGTGCAATGAGGACGAGGTAATCATCGGCGCCAACAGAATGCGGAATCTGTGATCGGGTGTATAGTCTCAACCCTACAAACACTGCAAAGATGATGACTTGGACCCAAAGAACGATGTTGAGCATAGGGCCGAGGCCTCTGTAGTGGCTTTCCATGGTTATTCAGAAGCAGGAGGATTGATTTGTTCAAACAACATTATACCAAACTTTGTTGCAGTGAGAGAGAACGGTTGCTCTGTCTTATTATCACAAGAGAGAAGACGTAGAGCTCCTGCACAAGAACAAAGAGCCCCTGATCGACAGATGTGTCTCCAAGAATGGCTTTGTCCGTCTTGTTGCGACAATGAATTATAACTTATCGCAAAGGACAATGTCGATGAGGGATTGTCCGTTAGCGTGTTTTCAATCCTTGGACAAGACGACGAGTGATATTCAGTTGAGGATGGGTTTCTTACCAACAGCTTTTTGCTTTTTCTAATCCGAAAAAGTCCGAACGCGACGGTAATTCACAAATGCAAGTATGGACGATAATATAATTAAATTCTTGAGTTACGATGGAAGCATGGGAAAATGAATGCTTTTATTGTACTCATCCGCTCTAGCAACGATCAATAAAGACTGTGTAAGCCTGTCAGACATGTGGTATGTCTATTTATGAGGTGTTCACACCTGTAGAACATGTCTAGGTGACCTGCAAGAGACGCACGTTTATATATCTACAGAAAGCTTTCTCCGATGGTTCTTCATGGATTTGAGGGGTTAAGCAAAATAGAATGTCTTCTTGGGCACATCCGCTTCCCCGCAACCTACATGCTCTAGTGCCAATGGATTTAGCTGAAGCCGGTCGAGACAGGACAATGGGGCGATGTTAATAAAAAGCAAGATCTGAGTATGAGGATAAACCATGCGTGAAAACTCAGCGTTACATGCTTTAGACGCCACAGCACCGGGTTGAAACGGTTGAAGAAACGGTCACTGCAGGCACTAGACAATTCTACGTCCCATGTCAGCTATCACTTGTGTTTGTTCAGATATATTTACCCTCGAATGTGCGAGACCTATGGGGCACATCGCCGTTGACCTGCGGATTGGTTGTAGTTTTGATTGGATTGTTGGTTCTGGAAAACCCCCTCTCTATCAATCGCTTCTCTTTTTCCCCTGATGGAAACTAGATCCAATCCTCTGTAATGTACAAGACCTCATCTCAGTTTATGCAACACAACAATTCGAATGTTTGCATGGTGGCGGTTTCATGGGCTGAGCTAGTAGAACGATATTCTCTGCATAAACCCGAATCCTTGCTGAGACAACAAGGCTAGACATTGTTCACTCTCTCCGCCCAATGGTTTGGGAGATCGAGTTCTATTTAGGGACTAACGCACTTTGATGTTTGATCATTAATGAACCACGCCGCGTTTCTGCAGTAATTGGATGCATGTTTGTTATGCAGAGTAACATAGGAACTGCATCACGGGGTTACGCGATACGCAAAGATGGCAATACACGGTCCAGAATTGGACACTTTTGATCCTTCCATACCACGGTCGAGCTGATATGTCAGAAGTCATTTGCTTCAACGTCCTATGGGCTTTCTTGGCCTGGCGGAGAGCAACGCCCACCAAATGTCGCCTCAACTAAATCACATTTCAATTGGTGATGAGCAGACCGGAACAAGGCGAGTTACATCAGGATTTGCGAAGTAGACAGCGTAATATAACTACCCTGAGCAGTATAATCATTGTCAGCTTTCCTTTCTTTTTTCTCTCCTCATTACATTGCATCAACCGTATCAGCGTGGGCTCAGTAGGCCAATCAACAGGCGACATCATCGCCACTCTTGACGGAGTGAACACTGATCAGTTCAGTGGCGATGAAGTAGAACGCCTTCGCCTCCGCGCTGCTGCTCGTCGACTCCTAGCCAGAGTTGAAAGTCCGTATGAGCGAGCGTGGGGATTCTGCTTCGAGCAACCAGCTGTTTTTGCTGCGCTTCAGACGTGTATTGACTTGGGTATCTGGAAGGCTTGGACTGAGATTGGAGGTGGCAAGAAAGATATTGATGAGCTGGTGAAATTGACAGGGCGAGATGTGGCGCCCAATTTGTTGAGTAAGTTATTTCACTGACTTATTCTAATTCCATGTACATGTATGATGTATCATCCAATCTTGCTCACGATATTCAGGACGATTATTTCGTCTCTTGGCAGCCTTCAACGTTGCCGAGGAGACAAGCCAAGACACATTCAAGCCGACTCCATTTCCGTACGCGATTGGCGATGAGAGTATCAAAGTCCGAGCATCCCTCGAAGCATCGTAAGTTGCCATAGTACCGTGGACTTCACAGCTAAACATCCCAGTACACACCAGTACATATCAGCTGGCCAAAATCTTCCAAGATATCTCGCAAAGATCCACTATCAAGAACCCACCGCCACTGAAGACGACAACTACACAGGAAGCGACCCAGATGGACTCAAACTTCTTCGGGCGGTTGCAGAAAAGTCCGGAGTATTATGAAGCCTTCACTGGACACATGGAGGCTTGGACGTCTTGGAAAACGCCGTGGACAAAGATTTATAAACCGAACAAATTGGTCGATGGAGCTAATCTGAGCAAGCCGCTTGTTGTCGAAGTAGGAGGAAATACCGGTATTGGTATCACTCATTTTCTTCATGCTCAGCCAGATATCCCTGGGGGTTCGTTGGTTTTACAAGATCTTCCTGAGATTATTCAGCGTGTCAAAGTGGATGAGAAGATCAGGCCTCAGATCCGCGACTTTTTCACACCACAACCCGTGACAGGTAAGCCTTTACATCAAGTTCTACAACCTCCACTGACCCCCCCTAGGAAGTCGCACGTATTTCATGCACGCCATTCTCCACGACTGGCCCAACGCTGAAGCCATTCAGATCCTCACCCACACAAAGAATGCCATGACTAAAGGCTACTCCAAGCTCTTCATCTACGACATTGTGGTGCCGCCGACTGGAGCCAGTATCAGCCAGACTACGATGGATGTGCAGATGATGTCGCTGCTTTCTGCCTCTGAGCGCACCGAGAGTCAATGGGAGGAGCTTTTGTCGAGTGCTGGGTTTAGAATTGTCAAGTTTTGGCCTGATCCGCAGGAGTATGAGATGCTTATCGAGGCAGAGATTGCGTGATTGATGAGACTGGGGCTGCATATGCTAGCTATACCATTAGTGGAAGAATTTTAGCCGAGGTATTCCTAGGCATTCGGATTTAAATAAAAGCATAATACTTGGGTTTGTAACTTGACATATATAGTTCCTACTAATGAACATGTAATGAAGTTCTTCTCACGTTGCTGGTTCAGCAGGCTCCATCAGCAAAGCTTCTTACCATCGACACGGTACGGAACGAATGGTCTCAGTTAGGTTAGCTATCTTGATCGCGTTAATTTTATAATTCGTTTTAAAGAAGGTGGACTCTTTGGTAGATATTTGATTAATCACGACTGAACAAATGCTACAGACATTCTACGATGTCTTTCCACTGGTCCTGATAAATATGAATCTTTGACGTTTCAAAATTTCAGCTCCTACCAAATCATTTTTTTTTCATTATACATAATCTATGATTCCCATATCAATCTCCATCGCTATAGCCATTTGACTTTTTCTTAATTATGGATAAAATTATTTAAACTTGATCTTCACCAAGTATAAAGATTCAACTTGTTACCACAGGGTAGCCCAGTTCAAGCTATGACTCACTCAGTTGGTCACTACAAGCTTTGCAATCATATTTCTTACCAAACTCGATGATATTCTCGAGTCAGGAGGCATCAAAATCCAAATACATTAAGTTTACAGAGACCTTTTCCATTCAACACAAAATATTAACGTCTGCTATCGTTTCACTACCTCAGCCAGAGCATACCAGTAAAGGGCTGCCCCGCGTGGCGCATTGGGCCGTATCACAACCCTGCAATTCGGCCACGGCAAATAGGAGGCTGGCCATGGCTTTCGACAGTGGCATAATCTCATTAAACTCAGTAATAAACTCAAAGTCACACAACAATAAACATGTAACGCCGCTTCCCGCAGCGGCCGTCGACAGAGTATCACAGGTAAAACGGTGCGACACTTTGTCAGAGGTAGATGAATTAGACGTTCTGCTGGAATGTCACTCGCTAGAAATCACCTGCTTGACGTGTGCTGTTCTGGAAATCTACAGCGCGCACTACGGAAGTTTATCTGCGACTTGCGACGCGTGGCGCCCGTAGATATGAAGATGAGGCGTTTTTCTGTGATCCTTCATCGTGGCGTTTTTTGACAGCGTCTGTATGACGAGCATGCGGCTGGATTGAAAAGGGTGGCTTTCACTTTAACCAAGAGCAGTCTTATGGCACTGCATATTTAAAGTCAATTCAACAGCTGTACTACGTTGCCTTCATTATGCTTACATTCAATGCAGATCGCTTAATCCGCTACCAACCAACACAGATCGCCAATTGAGCATTGAGCACCCACTTGACCACACTGCTACAGGATCACGACAGCACAGATAAGCCCCGCAACCTCACAGGGATCTCTCTACCTCGCCTCGTCCTTTTGTAGCGTGATTACAATAAAACGGCTTGAACGGATGACGGCTTGAAGACTAACCGTCAGATAAAAAAGATCCCCAAAGAACAGCATCAAACGAGAGGCTAAAACTGCCGTGGAACCCTGCAAGATCGACACCACACACCGCAACAAGTGTAGCGCTGGAATAAGCGAACAAAAGGGCCCGCGATAAGACACCAATCCCTGCGTTGCACCGCATAAACAGAATTGGAGAAAGCTCGCCCGAACAGGAAGGTCTGCCAAAAGATCCTCCAATTGTTCTTCTATCCGAGCCCTGGAATCTTGTTACCGAGGCGGAACTTTTGTTCCCCACAATGAGGTTTTGTTGATGTTCCCTTATGGGGAAGCTCCCGCGACTGGGGGAGATGCCGTTCTTACCGGACGAGCTGGGAGTTCGCTTTTCATGCCTGCTAAACGTGTAATGCTGGGATCTTCAATTGCCGTGTTCCGTTCAGTGACATCAGCTAGCAGAATGACGCAAGGAGACCCTATCACTCCGTGACATTGCTATCTGCAGTGAGATGTAGTGCACTTACGAGCTCTTCTATAAGAAGCGCCAAGACCCGCCCCAACTGATCGCATTTCCTGCTGCATGACCATTACTGTCCTGTGATTCCAAAAATGCGGTTCAGTCTGATCAGCCTTCTGGCCTTGGGGACACTGTCCCAGGCCGCCTTTAACCAGGGTGCCATCAACGCCTTCAACCGTCCTCACCCCCGAGGCTACGAGCAGAGGCGCACACCGGTAGCCCCGGAGCATCCCGTGTTGAACAAGAGAAGCAAGCACAAGTTCCTCAACAAGAAGTCGGAGAAGTTTGTCGTAAACGGATCTGCTATTCCTGAGGTTGATTTTGATGTTGGCGAGTCTTACGCCGGATTGCTGCCTATTTCTCAGAACCCTAAGGAGGAGAGGGAGTTGTTCTTCTGGTTCTTTCCTAGTACCAACCCCAAGGCTGGTAAAGATGTTGTCATCTGGTGAGTTTCTTTGATACTCGTATTGGTGTTCACTAACCGTTGCAAGGTTGAACGGAGGTCCTGGCTGCAGTTCTCTCAGTGGTCTGTTGACCGAAAATGGCCCTTTCTTGTGGCAAGAGGGAACTCTTGCGCCTGTCCCCAACTCCTACAGCTGGACCAACCTGTAAGTGTAATTCAATTTCAAACCCAGAAACACATACTAACATGGCCAGAACAAACGTCATCTGGATTGAACAGCCCGTTGGTGTAGGCTACAGCAAAGGCAAACCCAACATCACCAACGAAGTCGAGCTCGGCCTTCAATTCACCGGTTTCTGGAAGAACTTCATCGACACCTTTGAACTCAAGGGCGCCACAACCTACATCACCGGCGAGTCCTACGCCGGCTACTACGTCCCCTACATCGCCGACGCCTTCATCACTGCCAACGACGACGACTACTACAAGCTCGGTGGAGTCGCCATCAACGACCCCATTATCGGAGATGGCACGCTTCAGCAGCAAGCTGTCATCTTCCCCTACATCGAGTACTGGCAGAATATCTTCAACCTCAACCAGACCTACTTGAATGCTTTGCGGTGGACGCATCAGCACTGTGGGTACGAGAAGTATCTCAAGAAGTACGGAACTTTCCCTCCTCCTCAGGGCAAATTTCCCGTTTTGCCTGATCCGTATGCCGACACGGATCCTAAGAGCAACTACACTTGTGATATCTTTGATTATGCCTATGCCGCTGCTGTTGATCAGAACCCTTGCTTCAACATCTACCACATTACCGATACCTGCCCTCATCTTTACGGACAGCTTGGTATTGTCAACTCGGGCGACTACTCCCCCAAGGGCGCAGAAGTTTACTTCAACCGCACCGACGTCAAGAAGGCCCTCAACGCCCCTACAGACGTGACATGGTACCAGTGCACACCCAACCCCGTCTTCGGCTTCGGCGACCCCAAGTCCAACCAGAGCGACACCTCTCTCGCCCCAGCCCAGACCAACGTCCTCCGCCGTGTGATCGAGCACACTAACAACACCATCATCGGTGTCGGTCGCCTAGACTACATCCTCCCTCCCAACGGCACACTCTTCGCCCTGCAGAACGCCACCTGGCACGGAAAGCAGGGATTCCAGAAGTATCCCCAAGACAAGGAGTTCTACGTACCGTTCCACCCCGAGTACAACGGCGGCAGACTCAGTGAAGCTGGTATTGTCGGCCACTGGGGTTACGAGCGCGGTTTGACCTACTACGAGGTTCAACTGGCTGGACATGAACTTCCTGGATACACTGCTGGCGCGGGATACCGTGTTGTTGAGCTTATGCTTGGAAGGATCAAGAACTTGGGAGTTATCGAGGACTTTACTACCCAGAAGGGAGATTTCCAGGGTAATGGAACATCGCGGGATGTGCGCGTTGTGAATCCCCTTGGTCTTCCTTGGGGTCATGGAATTAGCTACAACTAGTGGCCGTCATTGAGATGGCTTCGATAGTCTAATTGAAAGTTTGAATTATAAAATCATGTTAAATTTCTAGTGAAGGTGGTTTTCCCGGCAATTGTTATATAATGAATGTCAATGAGTCTTTCAGTTACATGAACTGTCGTTTTTGAAGTTGAGCTTGACTTAAGTTATCTTCATCCAGATGAGACCTGGCTCTGTCTAGTTGATGACAAGGCTACGAATTCAGAAGACCTGATTGAGGCTCTCAAAACAGGTGAACTGGCTAGGGACTACATTGATCCACCATCATTTATCCTTGGCTGATCGATTCTACAGCGCACGAGGGACAAACGCCTACCAAAGATCAACAAGATGTTTCAAGACAATGACACGGGTTGCTCGCATCATGGCATATGAGTGACGAAGCATGGAAAACGAACAATTTTGAAGCTATCTACAAATACATCAAACTAACCAACTCAGTGCCTGGTTTGCCCCTTGAGCTCTACCACTGACTCAAACATCTGCCACGTATTCTGTCGGACACGCCGTCCCCAGATAGCACAAGGAATAAACAACAGACACACAAGAGTGGCCACACAACCACTTATGACATACAATTTTGTCACGCCAATGGACTCGGTCCAGCCCACGATTCCGAATGGGACTCCAATGCAGGGGACGTTACGGATGAATGTGACGGCGATGAAAGCTTCGGCAGTCAACTATCCCTTTGTCAGTGTCATTTCTTTGAGTGTAGTGGCACATCAGCTTACACTTTGGTAGATATCGATAACAATCGTGCAAGAGATATCAATCATAGACGCCATTCCGAACCCGAACAGCGCACCGCCAATGCTGGGGTATATCCAATGCCAACCCTACTCACTCATTAGTCAAATTCTCACCAAGTACAAGAAACTCACCATATCAGCCGAAACACCAAAAAGAATTAACCCAGCGCCCATGAGCAAAGCCGGAAGGAGAAGGATATACAGCCTCATCTCGGGTTCGAAAATACCCTTGTTTCTCTTGGCCAATCGAACAACTACCCAATCACCCAAAAGACCACCGTAGAGACTGCCAAACATGTTTCCCACAAAGGGACCCAGAGACATCAGTCCAACGCCAGCTGTGTTGAAGTTATACGGCGGTGCGGCAAACACCATCGAGATGGTGGAGGTGAGGAGGATGAGAAAGGCGACGCAGCTGGCAACTTGGATGGCTGAGAAGATGACGTGTGGGAAGAGGAACATCTTTAGCGGCACGAGGTAGTTTCTCCAGAGAGGTTCATCGGTGCGTGTAATAAGACGCATGCGCTGTTTGTAAGAAAGTCTAGGAGGAAGCTCCTCAGGATCCAGATCAGAGTTTTGAACTTGTCCCTTGACAGCAGAGCCATCCTTGCACTTGGGGGCATCGGTGGTGCCTTGGCTGGAGCAGTCATTTCTAGTTTGGCCAATGGAAACGGGAATGAACTTTGTCTCCTCGAAGAAAAGCACAAACAGCAGAAACAGAACACTGAGGACTATTGCGGTGGTGTAGTACGTCCATCGCCAATTCTGCGCTTCGGCTTGCACACCCACGATGGAGGGGCAGACGAACTGGCCGAGCATGACGGCGATGATGTAAAGACCGTTGGCAGTACCGCGCTGATGCACGAAGAAAAGATCCGCAATCTGTATTTTGTAAGTATCATATCTCTATCCATTTTGTTGACTTACCGTGATCTCAGAAATAGTCTCGTTGACGGACCCAGCGAGTCCCGACAGGAAGTTAGTGATGTACATCTCTTCAACAGTATGCATATAGCCGCTCCACCAGGAAACGCCAGCCATAAGACCAGTAGAGAGGATATAGCATGGACGAGAGCCGTATTTTCTCGCTAAGGGGATGAAGAGGAAACTTCCGAGGGCTAGGCCGGCGGCGTTGAAGGCCACCCCGTAGTTGAGCTCTTCGTAGGTTACGTCCATGTCGACGATCATTTGCTGCCAGAGGACGACCTGCATGACGATTCTGGTGTGTATTAGTATTGTCACTAGTGCAGGGTTGGTGGACGTACGCTGAGAAGAATGCTACCGTGACGGCGAGAACGAGGGTGAAGTTCCATGCTTTTCTCGGTTTACTCCAGTTCTGTTTTGTCAGACTTGCTCTGGATATGCAGTGGGTTACTCACCAGAGGATCGTTTGGGTCTTGTGAGGGTGTCGGAACAAGGACGATTTCAGAGTGGCCTTGATACCCATGGTTAGATATGAAGAGAAGTGAATGATTATGGGGTCACTCACTTAGAAGGCGGGAAGTCCCCGGCGGGAAGCTCAGCTCGCTTTCCATCTTGGAACTGGTGTCGAAATGAACAAATATTCAGGAATAGTGCTGAGAGCTTGTCTTGCGGAGACAAGTAATGCTGGATTACTCACACCACATCCGCCGAGGATCCCTAGGATATATAGCAATGAGTCCATCAACCGGCCTGGCCGATAACGGTCGTGATCCCCCATGTTTTTCAGGCACACCAACCCTGGAGAAATCTGTTCTTGGCATCGGTATTCTGCGGGGTAAAGAATCCCCAACTAACCCTCCAGACTAGAACTCTTCGAGGAGGTCTACCCCCAGCTTGAGATAAGCTTTATGCATTCCCATTGGCTGCGTGTCGACCATCCTAAAACAGCATAGCATATTTCAGAACAGGGAGAGTTCAACGCCTCGGAGCTGGGCTTGTTTGTCGAGGTCAACATCGTTATCGCCAGTCTTGAGCGCACTGTCCAAAATCTCTTCTAGGATGATCGCATTGGGCGTGTCGCGGTATGCGTCGCAAAGATCGCCGCATCTACGCAGCCCCTGCACCCAAGATGGTCGCTCACGCAGGATGGACACTTCCAGACGCGCTGCCGTGTAAGGGTACATGATGCTGTTTGTCGCGAGAATGTGGCTGTACTCGTCGCGACGGCGCGTTTCGTACAGAGCGTCCAGTGTAGCTACCAGTCGACATAGAATGACCTCGTTCGTCGGCGACGCAGCTGGGGAGCGGGTTTGACGCCGATTTAGTAAAATGCCTGCCAGGCGGAAGGTTTCCCATAGATGACAATGTGGAACAGACCCCTCGTGACCTGGCCAAGCGGCGAATTGCTCCTCTGCAGAAACACTCCCGATACGCGCGATGATATCGAGTAGACTTCGTGGTATCCCGGACACGCTCTCCACTCCATCGACTAGACCCGTTGGCGTGGCTGCTTGACCGGCTCTGAGAAACCCCCATATTCCAAGGGTGGGCGTGTCGCGACCCCTGACAAAGGTCGGTATGTCCATGATCGCCATCGCCTCAAGGCAGAAGCGGCACTCCATGTCTGCGATGCGATGTGCGTTCTCGGCACCGGGGAAGAGGCCGTATACCCACATCATGTGGTTTAGATGGTTAGTCCACGGGATCCCCTGGAACAGCTATCAAGCCTCAGTAGTCATTCTTACATAGTTCATTATATGGAAACTTACGTGTAATGTGCATAGAAACGTCCCGGCGTTTATCAACCCGGAATCCAAAGTCCCGTCATACCCGCTCAGCTGTTCCCGAAAGAGACGTAGACTCTGGTCGCACAAGTCGTGGAATAGCGGTGATGGAGTGCGGGGGTTGGAATTATACAAACATGTCGCGATCAAGCTGAGGTACAGCGGTTCGTTCTGTAGAGCGAGACGTTCTAACTCCGCGCAGAATGAGTCGTTTGTCGAGGTGGAGTAGAATGAGAAGACGGTTCGTTGGAAGACTATTTTGTTAGCTTGGCGCGGTCTGTAGGTTTGCCAGCTTACATAGTTCAAATAACTCTTTTTCCCGACCGCTTCTCTTGTGAAGCCATTGCGACTCTACATCACCTGTGCAAGACTCGACCTCCAGTGGCGAATCTACATTTATCATCTCACCCTGCCCATCCAGTGAGGTGGCCTGGAACTGTCCAAAAGCCCCAGCCGAACCATCTATCTCAATCTGCTCCGTTCGTCTCTTCTTTCCACCTCCTTCAACAAGCACAGGAAGCGCCGCCCCGGTAAGCTTCCCTCGCGATGCAACCCCTACATCCCACTGCAGCTTGATTGCGTACCCGTCGCATTGTAGCTTGTGCTTCTGGCACTCGAGACAGGCCGGTTTGGTTTCGTCGCATTTTCGATGGCGTCTCTTGCATGTCGTGCATCCGTTCCTTGAGCGTGGCATAGTTTATTGATGTGTCATGATAAGAATATGGTTTCCGGTCGTTGATAACGTCCAGAAGCGGTCAAAGATAGCAGAAAGCTTATATGATGGGATGATGCGGGGTGGATGTCCGAGTCTCATCACATCAAATCCGAGGGTATTTGTATGAAAAGCCGTTTTACAAATTCTGTACATCTAAATCTCTAGTTTGGTTTACAATCTGGAAATACCTAATCGAATACTATTCTCATTCTTGTACACTCTTCTCCCCCCAAACCACGTCTCATCAACCTTAGTATCCAACAAGCCATCTACTCCTGGCATCTCAGGAAGGATCATAAAATCCGCCCTCAACCCCTCTACCAAACTCCCTGTCCACGTCTCTGCAAACCGCGAATACGCCGCTCCATATGTAGCAGCCTTCATAGCCTGCGGGAGCGTGAGCGCGCTCTTCCCATTCGTAACAGTCTTCCTCTCCGGCTCTAAAGCTGACTTCCTTGTCGTGGCGTTGTACAAATTGGGAAACGGTAGATGGCGCGCGGTGGGCGCATCAGTGCCGATGGCTACGTTGGCATGCCCGTCGAGACATTCTTTATACGGGAATGCATCTTTCCACGCCGACGGTCTGACAAGCTTCGAGTAGCCCTCGAGAATGGCTGGGTCACTGTGGACTGGTTGTACGGAGGCTGTTATACCCAGTTTGCCTAGCCGTCTTGCATCTTCCGGGGTGGCCATTTCTAGATGTTCTATCCTGTGACGTGCCGTGGGGTTGTTTGTGCTTGCGATTGCCTCAATTGCTTGTGTGACGGCCACGTCGCCGATGGCGTGGATGGCGCATTGCATACCAGCCTTTGTGATCTGAGCGAGAGTTCTGTTCATATCTTCGCCAGGCCATAACGGCTGAACAAGATCTGTAGACTCGCCGTAGGGGTATGACAAAGCTGCTGTGCAACCGTCCACCACGCCGTCACTGATGAGCTTGACTCCCACGATACAGAACTCTGGAGATTTCGAGGGATGCCACTTGTTGTGCATGTCGACAGCTTCTTGGATCCGTGCATCGCGTAATTTCTCATCCGCCTCGTAAGGAACGAACCAATGAGCTGCGATATGAAGATTGATGCCCTTTGTTTCTCGTAAGCTCTGGAGAGCTTCCCAAGCTAGGTTGTCCATCGCCATGTCGATAACGCCAGTATATCCTTCAGCCGAATATGCATCAATGGCTCTCTCCAGTGCCTCCAGTTTCTGGCCCATAGTCAGCGACTGGACCAAGAACGGCCAAATGTAGGCAGTAACAGCCTGCTCGGCGAGAAGACCAGTTGGATTTCCATTCTCATCGACTGTGATATGATCCGGGCAAGTTGCCTTTATTTCGTCAATGGGCAACAGCTTCAATGCAGGTGTATTGCACCAAGCTGAATGAAGATCATTCGCATCAATGAAGATAGGTCGTGAGTCAAGATCGTCAATATCGCTAGCGAGAGCAACACCTCCCGTCGCAGACTGAAGCCATCCGCGACACAAAATCTGAGATAAATTGGGATTCTTCGCCGCAAATCCTGATATTCTCTGACGAATTTCTTCTAGCGACTTGCATCCGCCCAGATCGAGTTTCTGTTGCGAAAGGCCAAAGAACAAAAGATGAACATGACTGTCGATAAATCCGGGTAAAACAACACGGTTGTTGAGATCCAGGACCTGCGCGCCTTGGGATTTTGCTCTTCGGACAGCCTTGTCGTTTTCTGAGCCTACATAGGCGATCTTAGACCCATGCACGACCATGCAGTCGTGGGCATTTGCAGCTTCGCCAGGAAAGCGGCCATTGGTGAGAACAATGTGAGGATCCATGCTTATCTTGGTGTAAAATAGTCGACAAGGGAAAATAATAAAAAGAGAGAAATTCAGATACGAGATAAGTCACATAAAATCAAGAATTGGGGAGAGAAAGGTTGTATGGATGGCAGCTCTTATCCGTCAAAATTACTGATGCAGCCCACGCTATCTATAACGCTTGCGGAGGTCGGAGAATGTCAGTGGAAACTCTAGCGTCTCGTCCTTCCAAATGGGTTGACCTTTCTTAATAGGATTAGTTTCTTTGGTGTCGACCTACTTTGCGTATCAACCTGCTAGAAGTAGTTTAGCTCATACATGGGGATCGCCGCGGGCCACGACCAAGATCAAGGAGGAATGGTTTTGCAATTGATAGGCTTTTCCAGGGAATTTTACGGGAGAAATACCGTTCCCAATTTACGATTAATAGATTATGCAACGTGTAGTTTTATCCGCGGAATCTGAGTTGCTAGCAGTGGGATTTGGGCATTACCCTGTACTTATCTATTTTCGGTCTCATATCATACACCGTACATCTGGTTGTCTTATATTTCTCGGAAGATGCTAAGGAATGTCTGGCTTCTCTAATTGAAAACCGCGGTACACTTAATTCACTTTTTGACCGACGTTATAACCTTGTACGCCAACAGGACCTTGAACACGAGCCTTGTGTTTAATTCGTACCCCGATGTGGGTATACCATTCTTGTGGACATCTAGATGTACGAATAAACATTTACACGATACGATTGATTGCACTTCTTCATTTCAAAATAAAATCGACGTCCTGCTTCCATTTAGAACCACGATTTGCGTCACTTGATACTGTTATTTTCATTTGATTCTGCTCCAATTTGTTTGAAAGGCTTGTACTATGTCACCACATCATCTCGCATCTCCGCTGTAGCCCAGCTCAAGACGGCCTCTTGAAATGCACCTGCAGCTCAGACCAGCTATGCTTGTTATAGTCCGGCTGCACCTTACAGCACTTCTCCAGACCCCAATCCGTGATTCCCAACATATAGCTACTCTCAAACATAAACGCCATGCTCCCCTCCCCAACCTTGACCGGCTTCAACTCAGCATTTGACGCCCTCTCAAAAGCATCAGCATCTGGTCCATGCGCCGACATGACATTATGCAGACTGGCTCCAGCGGGCTGAAAACCACCGCCCGTTTTGGCGTCGTATTGACCGCAGATCAGACCCATGAATTCGGACATGGTGTTGCGGTGGTACCACGGGGGACGGAATGTGTCTTCTTGGACGAGCCAGCGCGGCGGGAAGATGACGAAGTCGGCGACGGCGGTGCCGGGATGGTCAGACGGGCCGGTTAGGACGGTGAAAATTGAGGGGTCAGGGTGGTCAAAGGAGATGCTGCCGATGACCGAGAAGCGACCCAGATCATATTTGTAAGGGTAGACTAGAAAGTTAGCAAACTATAAGTCATGGCCACTTGCCATCAAATTGTGTACTAGTAAGTTCACTCACATCTGCCATATAAGTTAGCTTTGGAAGTCAAAAACTCTAATGGGATACTCACTTTCCATGCCAAGCAACAACATCAAACGGCGTATGTCCCTGCTGAGCAACAAAAAGCTCATTATTGTACTTATTCAAGATAGTCCAAGTGGTATTAGTATCCTCTTCAAAATCTGCAGTCGGAGCTTGAAAGTCCCTAGCATTAGCCAGACAATTCGACCCAATAGGTCCTAATTCCGGCAGTGTGAAATGGCCCTGGTACAGCTCAAGGATATACCCTCGAACCGGCCCAGCGGGAAGCGTAACGCGATATCTGACACCACGAGGGATGACGGCAATCTCGTTAGGGCGGACGAGAAGGCGACCCAGCTCAGTCTGGATATCCAAGGCCCCATGCTGAGCTACAATGAGCATCTCACCATCAGAAGAGTACATAGCCGTGGCCTCGTCCATATCCCGTCCCGCAGCGAAGATATAAATACCCAGACCTGTCTTGAGAGTAGGATCACCCGCGCCTGAGACAAGCTTTAGGCCCCTCACCCAGTCAACAGTCTCATCGATGTCAAAAGGATCCCATCGGAGCTGCTGAGGAACATAGTTCAGCTTAGCCTTGAGGATCGGCTCTGAGGGATCGCTGAAGGGCTGATACGTTGAGTGAGATGCTGAAGGGAGGATGCGGTACAGCCATGATTGCCGGTTCTCGTGTCGTGGGGCAGTAAAGGCAGTGCCGGAAAGCTTCTCGGCGTAGAGGCCGTAGGGTGGTTTCTGAGGGGAGTTGGCTCCAATTGGTAAGGCACCTTGGATAGCCTCTGATCTATAGGAGGTCAATTGGGCTCGGCAAGAAGGGAAGTGTCAACGCACTCGTGGTATGAATCAAAGCCATTGAGGTACGTGTACTTCTCGGGCGTGGAAAAGTCTGTAACTGGCATATTGACGGTATTCTGTACAATTGAGATCCCAAATTATGCTGAAGGTCTACAGAGTGATTGATAAAGGTATTGATGGATTGGAATTTGTTCACTTATTATGCTGTAACGATATCCTTCCATGATACCATTCCGTATATGATCAGCTGCCGAGGGCCGATCCCATCCGCTGATCATAGCGTAGAGCTCGGAACGATTCCATGATTTCCGAAGTACCCCGCCATCTCCGATTCAATTGACGAGTAAGGTATCCATTGAATAACTATTAGTATCGGCCAAAGACAAAATGTTAATTGTTAATAAAAGATGCAGTGTTTTGAGATTATTTAAAAAGCAATCTCTTTTCCTTCCGCCCCGGTATCAAATTGCTGTCTTCTCAACATCCTCATCTCTGAAATCTTACAGTATGGCGTCTTGGCTACCAATCCCATCAAAGAGCCACTTCTCACTGGCCAATATCCCATTTGGTATAATCTCAACATCAGATCACTCAACTCATCGCCCAGCTATAGCTATCGGGGACCATGTTCTCGATCTATCTGCCTTCGCTCAACACGATGGGTTCTCCAAACTATCTGATTTTCCCTCTGACAAGTTAAGTGTGTTCTCCCAAACCACACTCAACGACTTTGCCAGTCTTGGAAGACCAGTCCATCGCGCTACTCGAGCCTATCTACAAGATATCTTCCGTCAAGAAACTTCTTACCCAGAGCTTCTCAAAGACAACGAAAGTCTACGCAACAAAGCTTTGATTCCTCTTGCGGATATCCAGTCACATCTCCCGCTTAGCATTGGTGATTACACCGATTTCTTCGCCGGCCGTAACCATGCCCATACAGTCGGCACATTATTCCGCGGCGCTGCAAACGCCCTCCAGCCAAACTACAACCATCTCCCAGTTGCGTATCACAGCCGGGCTAGTTCAGTAGTCGTATCTGGCACTTCCCTCCGTCGGCCTTGGGGCCAAGTCCTCCCTAATCCTCAAGCCAAGGAGCCTGTGTTCCAGCCTTGCGGTCGCCTTGACATTGAACTGGAGCTCGGTATGTTTATATGCAAGGGGAATGAACTTGGCTCTCCAGTTCCTGTTACTAGCGCAGAGGAGCATATTTTTGGGTATGTACTTATGAATGATTGGAGTGCGCGAGATATTCAGCAGTGGGAATATGTACCGCTGGGACCTTTCAATGCGAAGAACTTTGGGACTACCATTAGTCCGTGGGTGGTTCTAGCTGATGCACTTGAGGGCTTCCGAACACGGGGGTTGGTCAATGATGTGCCTCCAAAGGCCTACCTTGATGAGCAGCGAAAGGATCCGATTTTGAATATCAATCTTGAGGTATCACTCACCAGTAAGTCTTCCCTCCATAACCACCAACACAAGTGTAGTGCTAATCTTCGTCCAGCCGCCAAGGGTAATACCACGAAAATAACAAAGACAAGTTCCGAGAACCTTCTCTGGTCATGGCCACAAATGATAGCCCACCACTCTATCTCGGGCTGCAACCTACGCACCGGAGATCTTTTAGGATCGGGAACCATCTCCGGCCTGGAGGCAGGGACACAGGGTAGTCTCTTGGAGCAGACTCTGGGTGGCAAGCAAGTTGTGCAATTGGAAGGCGGAGAAGAGCGCAAGTTCATACAGGATGGCGATACTATTACGATCACGGGATGGTCTGGATCTGCTGATGATGGTATTGTTGGGTTTGGAGAGTGTGCTGGTACTATCCTGGCTGCTGTTTCGCGTGATTGAGTACCATAGAGGATAAAGGTTTTAGACAAACGAAGATAGCAGAATTTGCGAGAAAGCATGTACACAAAAATTAACCTTTTGATTATAAATATGAAATGTCCGTACAGGGGAAAGGTCTTTTGTGTATACGAGTAAATACTCTTGAAGAATGAAATTAGGATCCAACGGTTAAAACCTTGAAGTACCAAGTATTTCACAATGGCCCAGATTCGTCTCCTCTGAGTGGCACAACTTTGGTATGTCGATTCATGCACCAGTAGAGACCGAGTAACATACGGAAGTGTTCCTCGATGTAGAGTTACACTGCATGAGCATTTGAACGGCTGGGATACACGGCAAATTGTTACGGTAGTCGGCCTCTATCTTCCGACGCGGAATCATACCATGTTTCCGAACACTAAATCGAAAGGCGTAAGGTTCTAGGAGCCACCGCAAATAGTCCAGCGCTATTCCGAAGCAGTCAATATAAGACTTTGATCCCTGGTCATGATAGACGTATCCCCCGTTCATTGCAGACCTCTCTTGCACCTCATCCCCCATCACAAAATCAACATGGCACCAGTCACGCGCGTTACCCTGTTCAAAATCCCCAAAGAGGAAGACCAGCAACACCTTTTGGACCTCTATAAGCAAATGCCTCAAAAGGCACTCAAAGTGAGTCACCGTTGACATCGAGTTCGTACCATTGCTAACATCCTCAAAGGACGGAGCACCATATATCGCCTCTGTCCAAGCTGGCAAAGCCAAGCCTGATCAACGCGCACAAGGCTTCACAGTCGTCGCCATCTCGACTTTTAACTCCCAAGAGGACTTCGATTTCTATGATAAAGAATGCAAGGCTCATCTAGAATTGAGAACATTTGCCAAGAGTGTGAATGAGGGTGTAGCTATGATTTACTTTGAGAACGAAGTGTAGTTTGGAAGATTAGATTAATACAGCACCATGAGATAAGATCCTCATATTAGACCTTGAAATCTCATGGAAATATCCTTCCCCTGCTCCGCAGCTCTCAAACAATCATCCTCGCCAAAAGTGCCTGGCACAGGATTTAGAAACTGTTGCCCTTGTCCGAATGCATCAAAAAGATCCAGTAGATCATTCCTCATCTGAAACATATCCGGAACAGAACTAGCCAAATCCTCCGGCATCATCATATCGCCAAACGAAAAGTCGTCATCTACTTCTGGCATCGGCACCGTATGCTCCAAAGCCGTTACCTCTGTGACATTGCCTTCAACTCCGGTGTCTGCGCCCTCCCTGGGCAAATCAGACTCCTCGCCATTTGTATGCGAAAACCCAAACGTCTTCATCCGAGGAATCATACCACGGATACTCTTCCAAAGCCTCTTGCTGACGATATTATGCCGCGAAAGACCCCTGACAAGTTCCACGCCTTCAGAAAACGTCTTCCGACAGGGCCCCGCGAAAATATCTGGAGCATGGCAAACCGCTAGAAAGAGAACTGCCAAAGCGCTGAGAAGGAAGTAGTTAAAGACATTTTGCTGCCGCGAGTAGATATCCGTCGTGGCGTGCAGATGCACCAGGACTTGGATTGTATCCTGTGCTATATCTACTACCAGCCTTGCATTCTGGGGGCTCGCAGCGATACTAACCGTGCTCATCAAATTATGACGGTAGATAAGAATACGAGCGTAGTTGCCTCGGAGATATAGCAGCGCCCGTAAACGGTGTGGTAGTCGTGGCTGGGCACGAGGAGCAAGGCCTAAACGAGGATGACGAAGTCTGAGATGGGCGGGAATGGATTCCATCCAATCTTGCGTTTTGAGATCCAATGCCGCAGCTGTGTCATCTGGTATACTCTGTGATGCAGATCCAAAGGGGGGAATGGCCTCCCAGATCTTGGAGCACAGTTGACCGTAGCCGACCATACACTGAAGATACAAATACTCCTCGTCCTAATAAAGTTAGCTAAGTCACTTGCTTTTGTACTCATACTTACAGGCTTGGGTAACTCGGGATCAACATCCTTGTCGACCAGAGCAAAAGATAAACTCGTGCCAAAGCTCCAACGTCGATCAAGTACATAGACACACCAAAACACACGAGTCGCTAGTCTTCGAGAGTCAGAGTCTTTGAAGTTATCCAAAAGACTGCGTTTTCGATGAAGACCCATTTCTAGCGCTTCCCTTGCTGCTATACCGATTGTGCGCCAGGCCAACAAGTCCTCTCCGGCGTGGAAGTAAAAGATACTCTGACTCGTCAGTCGCGTCTCGTTATCTGAGTGTTGTGACTTACCAGCATTGTGAGTAGTTGCACCTCTTTGAGATCAACCTGTGGACTGAGGATGCTCGACACGGTTGTCTCAACAGAACTAACTAGAGAGACACTCAACTCGATGCGACTTGGGTCTTCTAGCAGAATGCCTATAGCCACTGCAACTCTCGCAAGGGCTATATCATTGCTACACAGCAGAGAAGAAGACCCTTCCGGGAGCCCCTTGCCTTGGATGGCCTGGAGTATCTCTTTCGACAGAGCGATATACTCGCCTATGTCTATAAAAGGATAAACCGACTCGACTTCCTCTCGAAAGCTTACTAGATGCTTTGTGACATCGCTATCAGTACAGCAATCCCAGAAATCTAGGTCCGTGATATGTCCTCCATTGGTAGGTTCTTCTATAGGTGATTGGGCACCGCTTGGCGGCATAGAGTCGAACTTTGGCACGCCCATTCTGTTCAGAGACCGTTCGCTGACGAGGATACCAAACGCTGATCTTGTGGGGCCGACGAATTGAGGCTCCCTTGGGATTTCTCCGCGGGTACTAGCTGGTGAGTGAGTCACGATGTTGTCTCGCGTTTGGGGTGATACTGTTGATGCGGATGCATTGCGTGTCTGGTCTTTGAGTTCTCTTACTACACCGACTAGATCGAAGACTTGTTGCCGTAATTGCGATAATTCATGGTGAAGAGATTGTATATTCTGGTTCCTATGATTGTTAATCGTGGTCGCTGAGGTATGCGGATACTTACTCTTCTGGCTTTTCCTTCACAGTCTGAGTACTGGTAGCAAAGGTACAAGCCAAGCCACCAGCAATACACCTCTCGCAACTACTATCCTGCGAGGGTATACACTTGAGTTTTTTCTTCTTACAATCATCACTATCCGATATTAACCCATGTCGTCATTGTGCATCACGGGAGGCTGGAGCTCACCATGCCACCGAAGTGTATTTGCCCCTCTTTGACCGCGTGGATGCAGTATCAGCGCTCTCACTATCGGCGGTATTCCGCTTCTTCGGCCTCGGAGCCAACGTTTTCTCTGGAGTGGGCTGTTTACTCATGGTGAATTGATTTCCGAGCAATGCAAAGCTGATGCAGGGTGCTCGGGGACGCGTGGAATAGAAGGCCTTGAAAAAGACGCGGTCTCGGAATGGTTCCGAGTTTCCGAAGTCAATTTCCCCGCAAAGAAAACGGCAGTACGGATTTAGGTTTGTGGAGGGTATGTAATCGGAATGAATTAATTTGCTAGAGGAGATCAATGTATATATGAACAGAGATAATCAATTGCTATTCACCGTTCTTCAGTACATCCCAGCCTCATTCTCCATCATGACGATCGCCAACCTCCTCGTATCGCTAAACGACCAGGTCCGTGAGAACAAAGGCCAGTCACTTTTAGTGACACTCCTGATTGGCCCTTTGATCTACGTTCTCGTCAATGAACTCATTCGACACAATGCTAGAATTAGTAACCTTAGAGGACCCTCTGGACTACCGGTGATCGGCAATATCTGGGATATCCACATCAACGCTGCCGAAAAGTACCGCGCATGGGCCAAGAAATATGGACCGGTGTACCAGATCCAACTAGGCAATATTCCTGTAGTTGTGGTCAACTCTGCTAGTGCGGCGAGGACCATCTTTGGTTCCAATGCCCAGGCCTTGAGCTCGCGGCCAGAGTTCTACACATTTCACAAGGTACTTCTCCGGTTCCAATAAATTCTATAAAACTAACAATCCAGGTTCTCTCTGATACTGCGGGCACTACCATTGGCACGTCTCCATACAGTGACTCTCTCAAACGCCGTCGCAAGGGTGCAGCCTCAGCTCTCAACCGTCCCTCCGTCAACACCTATGTTGAACATCTCGATGTCGAAACCAGAGATTTCATCAAAGAGCTCGTGGAGTACGGAAACAGTGGCAGAGCACCAGTTGACCCCATGCCTATGATCCAGCGTCTATCTCTATCCCTCGCCCTGACTCTCAACTGGGGTGTTCGACTCAAGAGTCAAAAAGACAATTTGTTCGCAGAGATCACACATGTTGAGGAAGAAATCAGCCGCTTCAGATCGACAACAGGTAATCTCCAGGATTACATCCCCATTCTTCGTCTCAACCCGTTTAATCTGCATTCCTCCAAGGCTCGAGAGATGCGCAACAGACGTGATAAGTACCTCACCGACTTGAACAACGGCCTAGACGAGAGAATCGCCAACGGCACATACAAACCATGCATTCAAGCCAACGTCATACTGGACAGAGAAGCCAAGCTGAACAAAGACGAGCTCACATCTATCAGCCTTACTATGCTTTCCGGAGGTTTGGATACCGTGACGACATTGGTAGCCTGGTTTGTCGCTTATCTGAGCCAACATCCCGAGATTCAAGAAAAGGCTGTGTCCGAGATTGCAAATTTCTTTAGCCAAAAGGAGCCCATGTGCGATGTTAACGACGATCAGAAGTGCGAGTACATCGTTGCCTTGGTCAAGGAGTCGTTGAGATACTATACCGTGCTTCGACTGGCGCTGCCTCGAGCTTCTATTCGGGATATTGTCTATGAGGGTGTTACTATTCCTAAAGGAACTGTCGTATTTTTGAACGCATGGGCATGCAATATGGGTAAGTACACTATCACATCCACACTTCAACACGTATTAACATGAACTAGATGATCAAGTATGGACCGACCCCGACGTCTTCCGTCCCGAAAGATGGTTCGAGCAACCCGAAGCTCCCTTGTTCACATACGGCGTTGGATATCGCATGTGTGCAGGATCCCTCCTTGCAAACCGAGAACTTTACTTGCTCTACATGAGACTCCTCAACAGTGTCAAGATTGAGAAGCACGATGATGTGGATTGCCATCCTATTAGTGGTAGCTTGGATCCTACAAGTCTTGTTGCCATGCCGCGTAGATACAGGGCTACATTTACGCCCCGTAACCCTGAGGCTTTGGGGAGGGCCTTGGCTGCGGCATGAAACAGGGTGTGCACAGGAAGGAATTTGGTTAAGATGAGGCATAGCCTTTTGAGACAGTTTTGGATAGTCAAGTTCCCTACCAAGAATTTGAGCATGTTTTGAACTTTAATCGAGAATTTTGCTTTGATGTTATGCTTGTAGTGTAATATTCCAAATACCACTCCGACTGTCGTATGTAGCCTGCTGAATCTGGAACCAGCTCGACTGCCTAAGCATTGAGGTTACTATGCAACTCTCTCAACAATTTCCACAATCTGAGGAAGAGCCTCCTCATTCAAGAACGGAACATGTCCAGCGTTGATCCTCTCCACACTAACACCATCACCCATCGCCCCCGCCATACCCAACTGTCCCTGCATCGGAATACAGCGATCGATCTCACAGACAACATATGTCCTCGGCACCGAGATGTCAGTTGCGACAAACTCCGAGGGCGTTTCAAGACTGGCTGTGCTTTGCGGGACGCAGTCTCTGACTGCCTTGTCAGCCACCTCGGAGGTGGTGTCGTGGTAGAACGTATCCTTTGTCTTATCGTTTAGGTAACAAATATCCTCCTACATTACAGGTTAGCTGATAGTCACAGATGACAGAAGCCAAGGAAGACGTACAGTTCTATCTACGATAGGCGCATGTGTTCCTCCAATGGCTGCCAGAAGAGAAAGGCCCTTCACGGGAAACGCAAACGAGGTGACGAAGATGACATGTGAAATACCACCAGAGAGGCCCTTCTCCTCCCGCTCATGGACCTGGTAGTCTTCGACAGAAGCGGACCCTGGGATACCGCCGTAGCTATGGCAGATCAGGATAATACGCTTTCCTTCGTCGAGGGAAGGCTGTAGAGCTTTGTGGATAGCCTCAACGTCGTCAAGATGAGTCTTGCCTTTAATTTCCTCGGGATCTCCAGCTGTGACGTTGTCAGGTTGGATGACGGTGAAGCCTCTGCTTGTCAGTGAGTCGGCAAATGCTTTGTAGTGGCTTGCACGGTGCCAAGCACCTTGGACGATGGCGATAACGGGCTTTTCTGAGTTTGAAGGCATGACGAGTAGTTGTTGAATGCACAGGATATATGAACTCGTAATGGGGAAGTGAGACGATCTTTGTTGCAATATATACCCTGGTATCTAGGTCAGCACTACCCTCTTTCGGCGTCTGTCAGCCCTATAATCTATTCTAAGGCTGTGCCCCATCACTGCTAGCACCTCCATACACATTAGGAAGGCCTCTTTGGATCCTTTCTATTAGCTGCTACTGCTGACATGCCCTTTCCCTGGTCCATTCTGACTGAGGCTAATTAGCTTAAATCCTGTCAGCAATCAACGTCCCATGCAGTGAGCATACATAAATCAACCCCACCAATCAGAATCTGAGTGCATTGCTTAAACAATTGAGCGGAGATATGAGTTGTGTTGGTGCTTGATTGAGTCTAGATAAAGATGTCACATATACCAACATCTCCACAAGTTGCGATCTTGAGTTCCATCATCCCATAACACCGCTATCCTTTTTCGTCCAGTGCTTTTTACAGCTTGAAAGGACTCTTGGGAGGACTAGCACCCAGCGCAAGCTCCATGCCCGGGTCAATCTTCTTCATCGTCCTCTGATATGCCTCTCTGCCAGCAATCCTTTCAAGATACTTCAGAATATTCGGGTAATCAGCCAGACTGTACGGTGAAAAGTACCGCATTGTAGTCAGAGGGAAAAGAACCATGATATCAGCAGCAGTGAACTCGCTACCAGCAAGCCACTCATTGTTCTTAACCTGCTCATCCAGCATCTTTAGAGCCTGGCCGTATCTCGCTCTGCCGAACTGCGCGATGGGGTTGTCGTCAGGCAGCTTCGCAGAGTTGACCAGCATGATTCTTCCAAGGCCTGGGTGCAGTGTTCCGTCAACCCAGTGCCACCAGTATAGAAAGTCTGCGTAGGCAGGGTCTTCAGGGCGCACGAAGAGCTTGCCGTTGGCGTATTTGTGGCTGATGTATTCGATACACGCGCAGCTTTCAGCAAGGTTCACATCACCATCTTGAATAACGGGGGCTGCGCCCGCTGGGTGAAGAGCTTTGAACTCAGGTGGTGCGAGTAGAGGTGAGCGTTTGTATGTTTTTAGGTCATATTCGATGCCGAGTTCCTCGCAGAGCCAGGGGATGCGCTCTGACTGGGAGACTTGAAGGTGGTGAATTGTAATAGTCATGTTGAGTTGTTGAGTAGGTTGGTGTTTAACTGAGGAAAGGCTTGTGAGTGATGTCTGCCCATCACTTCTTATACCGCTTCTTCAAATCGTCATTATGGAGTTTAGCGGTTCTTGTGCCGAGGCATTTACCGGTCCCACTGAATGTCCGCCACCTCATGGGCCAATCATGTTATTTGCCGGGTCGGAGAATGCCTCGACGCTAATATGATGTGGCCCGAGAGTCCGAGCAGAACTCTAATGATTTGTCATGACGAGCAATGAAGATCAATAATTGGGTCGAATCACCTGACTATGCCTTGTAGAGACCAGTATACAATATGTGACTTGGCGAGTTTGTACGAGATCCAGCATGCTCGACTAACAGATGCTGTTAGACACTGATGAATTGCTAGCCTTTTTGAATCTCATCACCGAAATCCCAAGACGTCATATCTGTGTTCAGGAACGAGAAGTCCACATTCTCGCCCATTGACAGAAAGCTTGTAATATCTGCGTCCAAAAGAGATCCAAACATGTCCAAAGTCGGCCATTTATTTCCGCCCGAATCAAGCTGACCAACTTGTTGCTGTTCCATGTTTGTGTGGGGAGTATGCGGCGTTCTTTCTAAAGACCGATTCTCCATAGTATGAGTTTCAAACTTCTCATCGACTACAGGGTTCGGGCTCTGACATAATGTCGTACTGTCTGGTTGAATCGATGACAGATCACGGCTCTCCTCCCCGGATTTAACGTATCCGTTATCACCGGATCTTAGTATTCCAGTAAACTCCAAGATAGATGACTTTGCAGCTAGCAGATCCAAATTGAAGGTAGAGAATACAGATCCATCTGTATACCTAGGTTCGTTGGAGATTATCGGTGGATTGCGTTTGTGTGTATCGTGAAGGCACCGAGCATAAACTTGCTACAGACTAGGTTAGCTTATTCCACGCTGAGAATTTTGTGCGAAGGGGGTGTTACCAAAAGAGATGCCAGCTTCCAATACGATGACATCTGCTGTATCGTATTCACATTCGCTTCGACGTTCGCGCGGGCGCGTTCTCTAATTGATACCTCGGAGCACCAGAGAAATGGGATTTGAACAGCACAACTAGAGTACGCCGCATATGCAACAAACAATGGCATTGCACTATTTGGGCAATCGGTAGCCAGGACAGATTTTATGAGGCTAGAGATGGCACAGCTATGCTCGGATGCGACTTGGGCAGAAAGCTGTCTCGCGGATGAATAAGTCCCATCGCCCTTTGACCAGCAGAAAGGTGGTACGATAGATGAGTGGAGCGCACAGAGAGACTGATGATACACGAGATTGACAAGGAGTATTTTGGGCAAATCTCGTTTCTCGGCAATCGGCACTCCAGTAACTTCAATCTTCATGTCGCTCGAAACTCTCTGCCACCAAGTGGATATGTCATTCTCGACTCGGTAGATCTCTTGAAGACGAGAAGTGAAGCGTTCTTTTGATCTGACAGCAGATACAACAGAGCACCTACAAATATCAGCACGACCAGCGTCTCAAGGGAGGTTTGTATCTACCAGAGAGTGAGACCGCGTATCAACTCAGCAAAAACACTACCCGTGGTCACATCATTGTCAATGGTAGCCACATCCGACGGCGGAATTCCTGCGGCAAAGTCCTTTTCAGGCCACGGCAACGGTAAACTGCCAAAGTCCGTGATTGCTTCAAACCGGAATAACCTTTCCGAGCTAAAGCAATGGAATAGATAACACGCCCAAAACCGTCGTCTATGAATCTCAGATTCCAACGCTGAACAACGACTGGAAGTCGGTGGGCCAATGCCGATGATGTGAAGCAACTGACATGCATTTCCTAACACATCAGTATATACAAATTTCGTGGGTAGAGGGCATACCTTTGTGGAGATAACTCATCCTCCAAGAGCCTTGACTATTCCAGAACAAAGAAAGGTTGCAGAACGTCACAATATTATCCTCGTGAAGCTCCTCAGCCTCTTGAAACACGAGTTCACCAGCCTTTTTGGCCCATCCAGTCATAAGGCCTGCTTCTTTTAACGTAGCCTTACCGGCATCGTCGCGATAGAAACTTGCTTGTTAGTCATGGATACTTGACTATGGGATTTACTTACTTAGCCCCCCATGCGCATATGCTAAGAAGTATATGCGGTCGGACAGTCCGATTGGCGAGTGCCTGTAAGAATGATGGCTTGTGCAGGAGGAGGTCTGATTGGTAGACGTTTTCGAAGTATAGGTCGATGAGAATGGGGACTAATAATGGTGGAACTCCGTGGTAGAAATCGTTGGTTGCATCGAGTGAAGGTGCGAATGCCAAAGGCTGCGAAGGAGGTACAACAGATTTATTGATTCGATGTGTGTCTCTGTGTTCATCCTTTCGTGTTCGAGCGTTAACAACGCTGTTGTCGTAGTAGCATACATTTTTGAGTCTGACACATCTCCTGCAGCTCGGTCTCTCTCCCGAGCAACGTATCTTGACACTCAAATTAGCTACTACATCATACTCTGTCGGTGGATCGAATACCTTTTGCTTTTTGCATATACTGCAAGCTTTGCCGGGACGTCCAGGGCCAGTAACCATGTTCCTACGACATGAGGGTGAAATGAGGTTTTGGAGGTTGAATTCTTCTGGGGTGTAAGCACGAAAGAGTAAGCACAGGAAACGCAGGGAACATGTTTTTTCCGATGAATTGCCTTGAGCATTCAGATCATGACGAGGAGCTTCTCAATTGTGAGGTTACACTAATTTGCATGATAAAAACAAATCCACCCCATGATAGACTATTCTAGCTGCTTGTGACAGAATATACACATCCTGCTCTTGTTCAGTTCACTTAATTCTGACCTCATCGTCCATCAATCATTGGCCGGTTTACGGGCAGTTATAAACCGATTACGCATATAGGCATGAATCTTCCCGTTCCGAAGTGCCTTTCGCGTCTTCACCAGAAATAACTCATATTCGTCCTTTGGCCAGCCCAGAATGTGTTGGTACGTCATGGTTAGTCAAGGGTATCTTGGGTTTGCACAAGGGCATACTTCTGGTGCAGGAGGCTCCAATTGCGCTTGACTGTGCGGGCCGATGTGGGAACCGATTTCTGTGGTGTGATGAGATGTCACAGTTGGCATTGCTGTTGATGCTAGATTGTTATCAAGTCTCAAAACTCTTAAGTACAGGAGTTGTAAAGAGTTCAGAAAAAGAGAACTAACGTATTGAGGGTTTATTGCTGAGAATCAGGTGATTAGAGTTGATGTATCATATCATATTCATGTTAATCACCATTTCTGTTGGTTTATAAAACGTAGGATTATCAATTTCCCACCTATCGCTTAATTTAATTTGCCTCCAACACGCATCTTGAGTTGAATGAACCGTTCTGTGAGAAAGGGCGGCTGGCCGACCAGGATAGGCCTCGAGGTCATAAGCATAACAATCATTTTCATCACGGCCTTTTCTGCAAGAAATGAGCAGATTAATTGATGATCCTCGTAATACAAATAACCATTTTTAATACTGTAGAAGACTGTCTTGTTATCTCTTCTCTCGTCCAGGGTTGTGCAACGCAAACCAACATGCATGAGCGGGGTGGCACAGGCCTTGGTGTTGATGTTGAACAGGCAAAGCAGTTATATCCACTTTGAAAGTGAGTTCAGAGAAGCTCTTTTCGTAAATTGAAATATCTGATTTATCAGGCGCAGGCAGAGCTGTAGTTGTACCTATGTAAGAAAAGTGCATGAAGACCTGGATCTCTAATTCATTTAGCTAGCTGATACTAATATTCTTTTTTGTATCAAGAATAGAGCTGAGACGTTTACCCTCCCTGGCACCATTATTCCATCCAGAATCCATAGGATCTCAAATGTTAGTTTGCCATCTCCGTCGCGTGAGATTGAGGCGGCTTATGTGCATGTTCCCACAACTACCATCCACATCAGGGCCATTCAATTCGTCTGTCCAGCTTATCATGGGGGCATATCGCATCCCAAATGCTTACTCCTAATCCACTAAACGGGTCTGACTGTCGTACACTATACGCCATACGTTCCAATCACCGAATATCTGTCCTTTATCTACCTATTTACGCGGGTGGATTCCGATCTCCGAGGTGACACAGCCTTACTAGGCCAGCCGGTAAGCACTATTGTACAACCCAACCCGGAAAGGCACATCGCTGCGCTGCTTACTCAACTGTTCACATAATATTTAATGCTTCCGAGGCATCCGCATGCCATCTTCCTCATTCTCTTTTTCATTTCTACTCTTAAAACTCTCCTCATCATGACCGTCACTACATCTAATCTATTCGCAAAGCTGGAGGGCCACTTGGCTCACACAAAGGCGAAGCTTTACCAGCCCGATGCACTGAACTATAAACAGGTTGAGCAGTGTTTCATTGACAAGCCAGTTGAAACCCTTGGGGTAGTCAAGCCGCAAGACGCCGATGAAGTCGCTTCGGTTCTCCAGTTCTGTCTTGAGAATCATGTCGAGTTTAGCGTCCGATCGGGAGGCCATGATTGCGCCGCCCGCACGCTCGTTGACGGGGCCCTTGTTATTGACATGAGAGACATCAACTATGTTGCTGTTTCTGGCGACAAGCAAAGCGCAAGAGTCGGTGGTGGTATACTCATAGGGCAGCTGGCTAAGACTTTGGGCGAGGACGGTTTGGCTACACCAGTGTGAGTGTCGCTATCGAAGAAATTGGGTTGGCCTTTAAAACTTACAATCATAGTGGAACAATCGCCTCTGTTGGGTATGTCGGATGGAGCACCCTCGGCGGCTATGGGCCTTTGACATCTCACTACGGCCTCGGAGTTGATCAAATTATCGGTGCCAAGATCGTCAATGCCAGTGGGGAGCTTCAAACCGCTGATGAAGAAATCCTCATCGGTATCAGAGGCGGTGGCGGATCGTTCGGTATCATTACCGAACTTACCATCAATGTTTATCCAGTTCCAAAGGTACGTTTCTCAACCATTCACCATGGCCTATTCTGACCAAACCAGATCCTTTCTTCAACGATCATCTATGAATCGAGCAATTTGGAAAAGGCCTTGACTTCATACACACAGCATTACGAAAAACTACTCGCAGCCGATGAGCTCCCAGTTTGTCTTCAGCTTCAGCCAATGGTTATGCAAATGCCCGGCCAAGGTGTAGTCTTCGGGGTCATCGCCAACTGGCATGGAGAGGATAGAGAGGAGGGACGTGCCTGGATTAAGAGCTTTGTTGAAGCAGGAACTTGTGTCATGGAGATGACCCAGGAGTTGACCCTTGGTGAAATCCTCGAGAATAACGAGAAGATGGTTACATGGCCCTCATATGGTCGTGTGTTCACTCTCAACGTGAAGGAACTAACAGCCAAGACAATTTCGGTCCTTACAAAGCACTGCCATAACGCAGCCGGCGGCAGTCTAATCTTCTCGTACCACACCTTACTCTCCGCCCAAGAGCCTACACAGAAATCAGTTTTTGGCACACGAGCGCGCCACCACATGCTCGAGATCTACGCCGTGCTCGCGGATGAGTCTATCGCCGAGGGACGAGTCGCATGGGCAGCGCAGGTCAAATCCGAGATCCAAGAACAAGACCCGGATAATGTCTTGGAGGGCTCATACATTTCCCTCGGTTCTCATGAAGATGTGGATTTGAAGAAGGTCTACGGTCGTCACTATGAGACGCTTCTTGCCTTGAAGAAGAAATACGACGCTGGGAATGTGTTCAAACACAGTATCCCACGGCTGCTGGTGTCTGGGGATGGGAAGGAAGTTATAGAGGCTTGATAGATACGGAGTGGAAGAAACAATTCCTCCAATCGTTTCTTACCGCAATTTGCAGACTCAGGCAGTTGCTTACTGATAAATCCAACTTCACGTGCTTTTTACACTATTGCTGTCACTTGACCACTCAACCCCTGTCCAACGTTGCGGCGAAGATAGTGACACCCTGTCCTGTAACCAAATAAACCAAGCTAGCTCTTACAGTCGACACATCATGACAATCCTACGTGACAGGGCGGTCTGAAGCGTCGGGTCGGACTTTTACAGCATTACATCTCGGAAACATTACACATAAGCCATCTGGTAGCTTCACCAACGTTCACAGCCCATCGATCACCAGATCCCATCTTCCAAAACCACAGTTGCTTTTCTCCCGCCACATCAATTATTGCCAAGTAACTAAATCCCGCATTGCCAAGTACCAATTGAGGTCGCGTCTTCAGCGGCCGACTGCGCTGGGCCGAACCCAAAGTATGTATCAATGCGTTGGCGTTCGTTCGTTCGTTCGGCATGAGCCTTTATCCCGGTGCACGAATCATGAGCTGATCCCAACAAAAGTGGTGGGTCGGGAAGAGGCAGGTGCATAACGGATGAACAGGATGTAAATTGCCGCAATTGAAAGGCACAGTTAGCCGAAGGAGGGGTTTCTCCAGCGGCGTTGTACCAGGTATCGCGTGTATCACCACTTTGTTGAGCGGGAATATTATATCGACGATTTTTCAAGGTGAGGAATAATAACTTGATTTTCACAGCTCACGCCATATTATGTATACTCCACACGCGATTTCCAGGCAATGAACCAACAGCCAAGATCGGCAAGTATAAATCAATAGTCTACATGCACTGTAACCCTGCAAGGTGGAGAGCAAAGATCCTGGGAGACACCGAATAACCCAGCCGTACACCCTAGTAATGAGGAGTAATGCAATTCATGTCAGGGTTAACATTAGCTGCATGATGTCCGTGGCCTGAGTTGGATATTGTTAAGAACCGAGCTACCGGGAGGGGAAATATATATATACCCACCCCATGGCCACGGGAATTTCCCGCTCAATCTTATTCTAGTTTAGCATTGGTCTCAGATTGTTTATTATTTCCTCCATCATGGGATCCCCATTGAGCACACTCAGATCTCGGTTACAGGGGTCAAAACCGGACAAGCCAAAGACACACCATGAAGCAGCACCACCAACCCAACAAGACCTCAGGTCCTTCATACAGCATTTGATCACGTCTTTTACCAATGAGATCGGCTACACCCCACCGACTACTACAGAAAACGATTCCCTTTGGAAGGCAATGCGCTCATACGCAGATCAAACGGGCATATCCTACGAGGAAGGCAGCCATTCATGGAAGTGCTTCAAGATGGGATACATATATCCAGTGGTAAGTGATCTTTCGACAGTGAGCTTCATGAATCCTCATGTAATATCTAGCTCTGCTTCCCGGATCACCCATTCGAGGTACAAACCTTCATTGGCATTTACTCCTGGCTAGGCCTCCTCCTCGACGACGAAGCCCCCAACCATCTAGACGAATTCCAACAATTCCATGAACGATTTTGCGCTGGCGAAAAGCAGCCTGTCCCTATTTTGCAAGGATGGGCCGACCTGCTCAAGCTATCGTTCAAGTACTGGGATCCTCAAGTCGCTGGTTTCATCGTCTCTTCATCTCTCAACTTCCTCAACGCCAATGCCCTTGAAGCTCGAAAAGAGTTTGGTAATATCCAGCGCACCAAAGCCGGTCATAGATGGGCGTGGTTCCTGCGCGAAAAAGATGGCGTCGGAGAAGCTTTTGCCTGGTTCACCTTTCCAAAGGCGTTGTGCCCGGATATTTCACTTTTTGTCGAGGCGATACCCGATCTTGCGGCGTGGCATAGTCTTACTAATGACATATTATCGTGAGCCACTCAACCGTGGTTTGGCTTCTGAAGATCACTAACGCTGTGTAGATTCTGGAAAGAGGAAGTAGCTGGAGAACAGTACAATTACATCCACAACACGGGCTGGTACGAGGATAAAGACGCTCGAACGGTGTTCGAGGATGTCATTGACGACGTGAACACAAAGACCAAGAACAGTAAGTGCCTTCTTATACACTCCATGTTGAGAGCATGTCGCATATCAAAATCCGGCAAAGGCGCTTTTCATAGGATCATGACTAACGTTCTACTTCTAGTGCGGCTTGTGTTAAATGGAAGAAACCCATATCTACAACTCTTGAATTCTCATATGCTTGGATACATCTCCTTCCACAAGCTTATCAGTCGGTATAAGCTATGGGAGGTAGGTCTGGGAGAGGACACAACTGATAAGAACTTGAAGGCTGAGCAGACGGAGACGTTAGCGCAGTGATTATTTACTTATGCTAGGATACCCAAATTTGTACAAACGATCATGGCAAATACTGGGGAGGGGGTAAAGCCCAACGTGCATTTGCTTGAAATTAGTTCTTATAGATGAGTAGTTTAATTCTAGACATAGGGAGCCTGTCCGAAAGAGATCAATACACCAGACTAATGACCAGCATTCTCTTCCCCACGTCACTAAATCGACTAACAGTTTGAACTGAACAGCTGACAACCTCCAATCAATGTAATCGGAAGCAGACACATAATACTTGCCAATCTCACATTGGTCAGATTATCATCCACGAAGTATGAATTCAGAGCGTTTCCAGGCGCCAGTGAATCCCTATGCAGAGGGAGCCAACCTTATCTTGGAAATATGTACTCAAATTGGACTACAATCCTCATGTGGCATTAATTCCTCCATGCGCACAACACATAATCATGTGTGATTGGCGCTTCGAAGTTTTGGCGAAAAATTCGTCACCGGGCTTCCATCAAGGTCAAATCCCTCATCTAACTTGTAGAACGCCCGAATACCTTCCTTATCGGTCTCCTGAATAGTTGGCACCTCGTTGTATTCCATCACCGACATGGGATTCTTCGTCATGAATTGCTTCGCAGGGATATCCTCAGTTAAACCGAATTCATGGCGAAGCCCAAAGACATGGCCAAGCTCGTGCAAGAAGACATTCTTCAACATGTGGCGCCGCTGGGGCAGCAAGGCGACGGTGAAGATGAACATATCACGGTCTGCATCATGTGGAAAGAAGCCCAGGCCAAGCTCAACGGGCTTGTTTCGTGGATTCTTTCGATAAACGAGGTTGAAGTTGGCCTCTTGCGCGTTTTCAGTCTGGCGGACGGTTACACCAAAGTCGATGTTTTCCCATTCCTCGGCAGCTTGGTTGAGGGCAGCAGCAGCGTGTTCGGCTCTCTCCTCGGATGTGAATGATTCTTCCTTCAAATACCACTTGAGAATCGTAGGGGTCTTCCATCGGGGAATGATGCTGTCATATCCGAGAACGATGGAGGGTACATTAAGGTCGGAGCTGACATCAGCGACCAAGCTTGGCTCATCATCCCTCTGGGTGATGCACGGATATCGATTACCACTCATCTCTGAATTGGGTTGCGAGAATATTGCGTAGAGTCAGGTTGAGCAATGTGAAGTGACTGGTGATTAAAATAGTGTGTAAATGTAGAGCGAGCTCTTGCGCCTTTTCTACTTGATCATGGACATATCCTGATAGTTGTGATTGTTTCAGACGGAGGAATAGTATCCCGACTCTTTGAAGATAATCCAATGAAATGGCGAAATAATTCCTGTCTGGCTTTCAGCTGCTGACTGTGGCGTATGGGAGGTCCAATGTGCACCAGTCGTGTTGCTACAACACAGAGATATTGAGACATTCTACATGCATGTCTCGCACGGGCTGACCGACGCCCCCATAGCGGCTCGACGCGAATGACGACATAAATTAAACCGCCCTAACTTTATTTTCCATTACCGATTCCCCGCGTTCCTTTCTTCTTTTATCCACCGATCACAAACTATTAAGAAGTGAGACAAAATGGAGTCTTCTTGGTGCTCTTTTATCCCCCACAACCTTCTTTCTGAATTGGCCAACGACGATGAGCTGGATGAGAATACTCGCAAATGTATGCATGAGACAATCGAAATAGGAAGCTCCCTATACGGAAAAGAAAAGAAACCCGCAATAGTCGACCAAGGAGACTACAAGTTAGACAGAGCTGAAAGATCACAACCCTTAAACGCCATCGAAATGCCCCGTCAGTTCGAGCTCATCGACGGTAAACTATACGACAATCGGGGCGGCTTGAAAACTCTCATATATACTGCTGAAGGTCAAGAGGTCCTGCCAGGCCAGAATGCGCTCTCGGGACGAGGAGGCCACACGGATCGGCAGCGTGGACAAAATGTTGAGAGTATTGTTCGTCAAATTTTTTCTTTCTTCGAGTTCGAATTCGGCCACAGGCTTTTCGAGAAGGAAGGGCACACAATTGCCATTACGATTAATTACGGAGATAACTACACCAACGCCCACTGGACAGGAAAACGAGTCATACTTGGCAGTGGCAACCCTTCATTGTGGGATGAATTTGACATGGCTCGCGATGTCATTGGGCACGAAGTTGCCCATGGTGTGATTCTACGCACAAGCGGTTTGAATGGGTCGGGCGAACCTGGAGCATTATCTGAACACCTTGCCGACGTCTTTGGGTTACTTTACAAGCACAGCGTGGAATCATCCGGTACAGAGGCCAAAGACTGTGTTTGGACGATTGGAGAAAGCCTTTGGGATCCCCCTGGTGGCTTCTTCGGTTTCTCAGGTATGGACCCAGAGATTGTCAAATCTCTTTGGACAGGCAGCGGCGGCAAGATAGTAGACAACCACACTCGCCATGATCCTACAGTTGCTAGGGACGTCACATCGACAAAGGCCAAGCATTTCAACAAGTTTCCGCATTACCTGCGTTCTTTCAAGGATCCGAGTTCGACAAATCCAAGACAACCTATGAATTACAATGACTACAAGACCCTCCCCTACGATAATGGAGGGGTTCATCACAATTCCGGGATTGGTAACTACGCCTTTTATGTGGCGGCTGATGAAGCCGAGGAGCCTCCTCTAGACGGCGTGGGGAAAGTTTGGTTCCGTGCTATGACTGATACAGGCCTTGGAGCGGATTGCAAGTATCCTCGGTTCGCTGCATTTACCTTAGCATATGCAAAGCGTGACTTTCCATATTTGGTAAAACCTATTGAGACAGGATGGGAGGAAGTTGAGGTTAAGCCTGATGATATACCAGGGTTGGGGGTCATGCTGTCAAACCCGCCTTCTAACCAGCATGAAGCTCAAGAACCTGTTCTGGTAGAAGAATCTCCGGACTCGTTCCTAGTACCTATACAATTCAGCCCCTGAATGTTTATCTAGCTTGGGCTTGCTGGTAGGGATTGGAAGAAAGCAAATATAGATTACATACTTAAACATGATACGTAAAGGAACTTGAGTATTCAATGCATAATGTACTACATGGGAGTCTCATGGATGACTTACTTGACAAACACGCCAGCAGCTAATAAGTAAAGAAGACCTGTACATAGTGTGTTAGTAAGCATGCCAAGAGACGGAAGGTAAAAGGCAAGGGGAAAATAGAGAAAAAGAAACTGCTAACTTGATTTAGGTATGTGGCCTGATTGGCAAGCTCGGGCTGTAGCCCGGGGATGAAATAGAAGGTACATATGAATTTGGGTGTTTTTAGTGGCATCTCTGCCTCGAGTAACTCGGGGCTTTTTTCCCCGGGCTATCCGTAGAAGCTCAAGAAATGCTTGAAGAATGCTAGGAAAATCGCTATATAAGGTAACTTAAGTGAGGGTTTTAGCGCAGTATATCTTAAATCTAGAACAGCTGCTCAATTAGGCTTGACAAAATGCAATATTTTAATTAATGTCGTTGAATTAGGTATAATGGCTTCAATTATACAAGATATCCCGGCATTTTCTGCCCTCCGAGCCTACCGATCAGGCCCATAGGGTATAATTACTCAGCAAAAGAATTTCAATTCGTCTGTCCCGCGGAGGTATTACGTGACGCTAGCTTCGGCTCCGACCTACTCAAAACGAATGCGAAATATTAGATAAAAGCAGTTGTTGGTCGTAGTCATACCTGTATTTCTTATAACATTAACCTCCATTCTACGAATGTCTATCTACCCCTATAAACGTCTCTATCATTAATCTTATCATACCATCTCTATGATGCACGCCAAACAACTCTCCTCTTTACTGCTTAGCTTCAGCTTAGTAGCAGGCTCAAAGGCTCAGAGTGTCTATACTACTTTGGCATTGGATCCTGTTTACCAGACAGTTCCTCCACCCAACGACGATTTTCCACAAGACGCAAACCATGTGCGGGTCGTCTCAATTATACTTTTGGCAATATCTCTGATATTTGTCATTATCAGTTTTCGGGAAAGTCAACGTTGGGGCTCGACGGTGCCTGTAGCTCTAACAGTTGGGTCTGCTTCATTTGTCCTAGTTGAAGCAGTGAACTGTTATATGGCCAATGTCTACTGGACTGTATCTCACGACCCTTCAAAACTTATGTTTACGCTACTGGGGCGTCAGTTCGATATCTACGTCGGCATTATTTGGTGGTCTTATGGCGCTGTTCTAAGCTGTGGCATTTTCGGCGCATTAAAGCGTAACCCTCAAACTGGAACCCTATGGGCCCTGTTGGCTTTTTCAGGGCTCTTAGACATCATCCTTGAAGAAGTCATGCTCACCTACGGCGGCATATATACCTATTATGGCCATCAGCCTCTGGTCTTCAACCTATTCCCTTGCTGGTGGGCGTTCTGCAACGTTTCAAGCATCTTCGTCGGCATCTCCGTCACATACCGATACAGGCGCTGGCTCGAAGGGTGGAAAAGCTTTCTGGTTCCCTTCATTCTCCCCCTCTGTTACGCTGGATCTCAAGTTCTCACGGCTTTGCCTACCATATATGCTATCCAGGCAAACTACCACCCTCTTATTACTCAGCTCTGTGGGGTGATGTCTTGTACCCTTGCCATTGTTCAGGTGGCAGTAATTATGGACACTGTTCTTACCCGGGACCCTACTAGGTTCAGTCAAGCTGAGCAAAACTCCTATCCCCAGCTGGCTCATCAGAAGTTGTCCTGAAAGACTTTCTCTCTGCCACGATTCTATACAAGTCACGAGGGAGGTACTCACGATACAATCTCATAATACGACGAGATGTAAGTTATGATACCTTGTAAATAGCTTCTTATAGACTTTGGTCAAATATATGGATACATGTACTGGTGGGTTAGTAATTACTTAGATTATAAGAATGGAGATACTATAGAATTAAGGAGGTTATTTATATATATAGATTTACGATTGGTTAAGTTTATGTACTTTGTTTTACCTCTATTAAATACTATATTCTCAGTAATCTTTATATTAAGTATAGTATACTTAGGGTATATTTATATAGCTAATCTAAAGAGTTATTTATATAAAGTCTAGTAATACCTCTAGAAAAAAGATCTAGCTATTCTGATCATATTGACACAAATATTAATAATAGAGATCTCTATATAGACTGAAAGTAACATTATCTTAAATTTAATAATATTACCTAATACTAAGAAGTTTTAGTTAGTATAATATATAGAAGTACTTTAAATTTGCCTGAAATTAAATATGTCTTGTTAAAACTAATTAAATTATATATTATTATAAAGACTGACAAATCAATCGTAAATGAAGAATAATAGTATTACAATTAGTGTATGAAGGTATTTTAACAACACTAGTAGATATATTCTTTAGGGGTCTTAGGGTTCTTCGGATATAGTCTAGCCTACGGTTAAGAAGGCTTGATATAAGGAGAAGGCTAAGTATTAGAAACTAGGTAAGGCCAGGGCGGCAGTAAATTCAAATCGTACCTTGACTACGAATCTATTTGATATTGCACGCTAGGGTTGGGAATTACTTAGCTAGGATTTACTGTACTTCAAAATCTTTTAACTTCTATCAGGCAGCTAGAAAGGTCGATTGATTAGCTTGTGGTGTGGAGCAGGTTAAGGGTGTGGGAGGAAATGCCAGCTTTTATGCATGGCGAGAACCAGAAGTGGGTGGTAATCTGAATTGATTGATGATTTCCCCATACTAGCCGGAAAGATTTCTCTGACTTCTATATTGAAGATCAAATACGCTGAACAGGTGCTGGCCCGATTCGTTCTGGATTTCTTGAAAATCTAAAAGCCTGATACAAGTACACCATTCTTTTATGATGTAGTTCTAGGTGTTGTTTGAGGTACATCACTTCTTACTCTCTTTTAGCTCTATATTTATCTCTCTTCGAGTAGCCTGCTGTGCATATAGGGTTGATTCTGTGTTGACTATTGAATGTCTGCTACTTACATTGTACCTAAGTTTTGTTCATGCTTTGTTATAACCTAAGTTTACTTCATATTGCACTAATGTAATATATATTAAGTAGAAACCATTATCAACCTAGTGAATTGCAATAAGATGAGGTCTACACCATGTTTTCAGTTGGGTTTTTAGCCAATATAATTTTGATTGTATTTCGTCAGGAATCTATACATATCATCGTGGGCTGGTTTACGCGCCATCCTGTGCCTCCTTCGTTGAAACCACAATGTTCTTTTGCTTCTTATCCACCCCAAGCCACAGGAGGTCAGGTCGACTATAATGGCCAACCACGTCAAGGAAAGATCTGTTAGTAACAATGGCCTTCAAGTCCAGCTCGGTGTACACGATTCCTTCAGCCGTCGCGTCGCCACTAGCCAGAGGCTTCGTCAACCTCCTCCCATCGGGACCATACACCGCACTGTGGCCACCGCCAGGTTCTTGGAACAACAAGCCTCCCTTCGTCTTCAGCTTATCAATCCCTGGTTGATTGCAAACTGCCGTGCAATGTAGGACATACGAGCCACCCTCCATGGCATACATCTGACTCATGCATTCGGTACCTTCAGCACTCATGCTCCACAGACCAGGGGCCTCAGTTCCGCCGTGAGGATCGCTGGTGCAACAGTTAGTTGTGTATTCTTCTATATTGAATACGGGGTTCCACTTACATAGGAGGCCATGCACTAATGTGAATGTTTTCATGCTGCGAGTAGGTATGGTACTTGAGTAGTGGCTGAGCATGTTCCCAGCATGCAAGATTTCCGACCTTGATCACGCCAACATCGCCAAAGTCGATATCAGCGACAGTATTCAACACATTATCAGAGCCGTCGCCAAAAATAGTGCGCTCCATATGTGTTGGTTTAAGCTTGCGGTGATGGGAAGCGATTTCGCCCTCAGGCGTAATGATAACCTGAGAAATGTAAAGGGAGTGTGACTCAGTGCGCTCTGAGAATCCGAGAGAAATTGCTACTGAGTTCGACTTTGCGCAAGCTTGGATAGCCCTCATCTCAGCTGAGTCCACCTTGAGTGAGTTCTCATTGTATTCTGTATTGATGATTGGGTCAACGGGCCTTTGCCTGAATTAAAAGTCGTTCAGTATTAATCCCCAGCAATGGCTATCCAAAACCAAGCGATTGAGAATGAACTCACCAGATCCAACCCGGATACCCAGGAATCCAGCATTCAGGAAACGCAACAAGCTTGGCGCCATTTTCTGCAGCCTCGTTGATGAGGCCACAGGTTTTGTTGACGCTGGCAGCAAGGTCCAGCCACTGAGGCTCGGCCTGCGTAACCGCCACTTTGAGTGTATGCTTGGACATATTCCGGCGTTGATAGTTAATAGGTGGAAGGGGCACTGGAGGGATGAACAGATAAGATGACCAGCCTCTCCTGAGACTGACGACTTGCCTATCTTTAAATTCGATTCCTAGAATTAGATATGGTCCGGAAAATTGATACCCGGAACAAGATGACACCGCTTTTTTTGGACAAAATGTGGAAAGCTATCATGAATGACAGAAACATAGTCCCAAAAATGCATCCACTAGCAGGGCTCAAGTCGTTAGCTAGTAAGGATACTTTGACTGTGCCGCAGACGGGTGTAACGTCCGGAATGAGTATCCGACCAGATAGCGACATTTCACAGGGGCTGCAAACTCTAAAAGGTGGAATTGATCCCTGAGCTCTCTAGCAACCATCTTCCGGTACTTCTGCCATAATGCCGATTGCTGGTTATTCAAAGTCTTGAAGTTTATCCGCTGATACCCGGTTGGTACCGGGTCTTGAGCAGCTATTGAGCATCTATCCACACTCCGATTCGATAGAGCGTTTCAAGGTGGACTTACCGGCCATACGACGGAGCGTAGAGGAGGTCTGCCAAGTAAATCTCCAGCGGAAACTACTTTCCCAACCCCCACAGCCTTTCATATAACAATCTACTCGTAAATGCGGACCGATTATGGTAGTATCAGTAGTTTTATGTTTTCTTTTCTTATTCCCATAACCTGTAATTACTAATTGCCACAAGATCGCCAGTTGATCCATCTCCTCTGGGACTTGACTCACCTGAGGGGTAATCCCGTTTGCGAGTACGAAACAGCTTGGCTTTATCATCCCCTGTGAACTTCGTAAAGTGGGATAGAAAAAAGCAATTCTATGCACTCACTCGCTTACGGATGAACCCACCAATTCTACCCTTCCCCTTTCTAGCGAGCATTTTTTTCACATTTATTTGTTTGTTTCCGTTCCCTCCTGGGTGATGTCAAATGCTTGACTGACCTTTTCCCTTTCCAGGCCTTTTTCGTGTTATCGCTCCGTAATGGATTTCACACCAAATATCGCCGAGATATGGACTCTCTATGCGGTTGGTACCATAATGATTGGTGCGAGGGTCTTCGTCAGGACTAAGCTTGTTGGGGTTCAAGGCTATAGGGCTGATGACTACCTCGTTTGGGTTACCTGGGTACGTTATCCTCATCGCTTTCCTGTCGCGCGTCGCGATCGAGGCAAGACTGATTGATGTTATCTAACCTGATCAATAGATGGTATACACCAACGTGTGCGTCATTGCACATGTCTTCATTGTGAAAGCGCAAGGCAAACACACGTCGTTACTAACTTCAGAACAACGGAGAACCATGCCACTTAAAGAACAAGAACTATGGATCTACGGGTCCAAGATATTTCTTGTCGGTTTCTACAGCTACGCCGCAATTGTATGGAGTCTCAAGTTGAACATGCTCTTCTTCTACAAGCGCGTCGTCAGAGGTTTGTGGGTAGAGAAGTTCATACAACCGGTCATGGGGTTTGTCTTGGCTTCGGCTGTCGCTGTTATTTTTACCTTTACTTTGACTTGCCGTCCATTTCACAAATTATGGCAGGTCTATCCTGACCCAGGCTGTACGTCAAAATCACAAATTCTTCATTTTACCAGTCCGTCACCAATACTCACATTGAATAGGGCTCTGTACACCACAGAATAAAGCCACATTCTACACAGTACTTATCCTCAACATAGTAACCGACCTGTGTATCCTTATTATCCCTATTCCCGTAAGCCTCTTCCTCTCCTGTCATTTGTACCATCTGACCAAATTGATTTAGGTCGTTCTCTCAATGCGAGCTAGCATTATCCGAAAGCTCG
The DNA here is from genome assembly GCA_000966865.1 of Fusarium sp. JS626. Lineage (NCBI taxonomy): Eukaryota > Fungi > Ascomycota > Sordariomycetes > Hypocreales > Nectriaceae > Fusarium > Fusarium sp. JS626. The sequence goes on along the minus strand of JWIV01000057.1, from coordinate 683,077 downwards.
GCCTCATTCTCCTGTTCAGTCTGGGTATTTTTTGCATACTTGCCGCTATCCTGCGCGTCGTCTTAATTTTCGCGGTTCGTGCAGACTCTTTTCTCAACCTTTCTTCTCCCAGGGTACACTCGTTTCTAACGACTTCTCTAGCTCAACCAGCAGGGCGTTTCGGCCATGTGGTCTATGCGCGAAGATTTTGTCGCGATCTTCGTCGGGCAAGCCCCTATGGTCTACCCTATCCTCAGACGTCAATTCTGGCAGGGCAACTACGGCGATGGTACTGGTCTCAGCGACGGGAAGAGAAGCGGAGGTTATGAACACCATCAAATGAGTGTATTCTCATCCAGGAAACCACGGGATCCTTATTCCATCACGCAAATTGGCGCCACTGTTATAGACAAGTCGGAAAGCCAAGAAGAAATCATCAAAGAGCCCGCAGCTAGGGCTAGCCCCAACAAGGATCAAGGACGAGACGGCATCATGATCAAGCAGACGTATGATGTCGAATATGAAGATAATGCACATCATGGGGAGGGATTGAGGGGGCGTGAAGCATCTTAGCTATCAGTTATGCTCGGGCGGTTATTCATACAGCACACCCAACCATGTTTTGCCATTTCTTAAAGCCTGCGTTCTTTTGTCTTCTTCAATTCTTGATGTCGCTACTCGTCGTCCTTACATCTCTGGAAGAATTATACGATAGCTGAGGTTACCATCAACCATATCCTGGCGAGATTGATAACTGCACCTAACGTTCAGACTAATTCAGTTTACAACAGAACTACTGGTAAGTTTTCTCACATTTCAGTGAAGCAAGTCTCGTGGTTGTTTACGTAGTTGCGTCCTTCCATTGACCTCGCTTGTAATCGAGATACGCTGTAACTCGAATACTCGACTTGTTGCCTGTACTCAAAACCTTTGTCTTGTCAGAGACGGGCTTGATAGAAACTCTCGTAACCATAAAATGATGACCCAGTGATATACAGGCCGTGGGGCACTAAGGACGAGACTAGCGAGGATTCTTATCCAAAAAAGTTACAGAGCTGAGTTGCTATCAGAAATTGCATCCTTTCCCCCGAAGACGATAGCAGACGCAGGTGCCAGATCGTTTAGGTAACCAATCAGTCAACTCTCAAATTAGTATCATCACCAATCGGAAAGCGTCCAACCAACCGGAAGACCCAAGCTCTGTTGTGGGTCCATTTATGGGGGGCTTTAATAAATCCCTGTAAAATACCAAGCGAGAAAAGAGATAACAACGTTGATTTTATCACTCAAACTCCGGATACTTAGTTTCCGGTGTCTTACGTATGCATCATCGACGACTGATAAGCTAGCTCTCAGAGCCTCTGGGGAAAGCATGTCATGGTCTTGACCCACCTCTTGATAAGCTAGGGCTATGGCTATTATCGTCTGTCACCAGAAGTTCAAGCAATTTAACAAAGCCCTCCCATGGCTGATGGCTTTGATAGCTGAATTTGCTCATGTCAAAAAGGACATAGCGTTGGCATTTCCGTGTAGAGTCCAAACGGCAGGCGCTTATTGCGCACTTGATCGTGTGTCGCACCGCTCCCAGATCCGGCCTCCACTTATTTCCATCATCTACCATCTTGCCCCTGAAAGAACGACAGGTTACCCATTTCCTCTGCTGATGTTTCGCATATGTTCTCGTTACTCGCCCCATCGTGGACATCAGAAGAGGAAATGGTCGACAATCTCCTTTTCCTGACCGCAATCGCGCAAATCGAAGAGTCTCCAGATTCGTTCCTCGTACCTAAACAATTCAGCCCCTAAATGTTCATCTAGTGTGAAGCTGCCTGAAGGAATTATAACAAAACATAAAAAACAATATGTTAGGATTTAAATATCGGGAAATAGTATTATATTATACTATAACAGGCAAGGATTCTACGGATTTCTTACTGGCTTTTATTTTATAATCTTGTTAAAAGTATGTCTAAAGTTTTACAATAGTGTGTACTAGCCTTAAATTAATAGCATAAGGAGATTTCATTTAGGTTATAATAAACTTATTTAAAATCTCTTTCAAAAGCTTAAAAATAGTTTAAATAGTATAGGTATATTAAAAATAGTAATCGTAGTCTTAATATTAATATACTGTGTAATTTAAATCTTGAAATCTTATTAACAAGATGTCTGGTAGTACCTTTAAAAAATAGATTCAACTATCCCAGTAAAAGCCATATGAATGTTAATAATAGAGGCCTTTATAAAGTCTGGTATTTATCAATTTGCTGTTTAATATTCACCTCACATTTAGATAAATCACTTGCCTTCGCATGTGTATGTACTACAATTTTGGCCTTCTCTGTCGGTTAAGCGGTTTATACTTGGCTTTAGAACCCTAAGACCTTGTGAACTGTACCCCGTGACTTGCTTCTGTATGATGCTGGTGCTGAGACTTATGGACCTTAGGTTCCTGGGGTTAAGTTGTAGCCAACGGTACGCGTCGTTTTTCTACCGGCTGCTGCGTTCATTCGAGGTGATAGGTAAGATGAGAAACGCAAGATAATTACATACTGCTTCTAAGTTCAAAATCAAATAACTGATACAGGCCGATTTATATAGTAAGGAATATAGTACTTCATAGTATATTGGCTAGATCAGTAGATTAAGATTAATAGTTCTTCTGTATATTGTAAGATGCCCCGTAAGTTAGAGTTGAAAAGAGGTTTTTGACTTTTATAAATAGCCTTCCTAATTATACCGTGGCCTATCTAGTTGAACAGAGCGCTTGACTCGCCAAAAATCGAGGAAAGTGGCTGTATCAGCTTGCGCCAAGCGTCATCGTTCCCCATAACAACAATAGGCATTTCCCAAGACCCAGTCCGAGCTCTTTCCAGGTCTTTCTGCAACAATATAGCTTCCATGATAACTAAGTCAACATATTAGTTGTGTTCTTTCAACCAGATACTTGGAATCATCCCCCTTAGCTCTAGCCTTTGAGCTTGGAAAGGTTTGGCATCTTCAAGGCCAATTAAGTCCTTCAACAGTATCTTCAAGTTACCATCGTCCGTTCCCTTGTCCATTGGAACGTAAGGAAGTTTTATATCTTGAATCTTATGGCTATACGCAAAATAGTCTGCTGGCGGAGCGACAACCAGCAGGTCCAATGAAGAAACCACGTAAAGCCCACAGTGGTTGAGGTCCAGAGATAAAAGCTCTGGATCTGGTGTGATCTTTTGACCGGTCGCCGGGATTATACCTATTGAGTTTGTACTGCCTCTGGTCTAGTAAAAACATTTTGCAACTCTCCCATGCATTTTTGAATTGTTCTACATCAGTAAGTCGCCACCCATGATGGCCTCCATTGGATGATTCTTGAATGGTCGTCTTGTGTCTTTGAAGTCGATCGGCTTAGCAGAGCCATCACAGCGATTGTTATCACACAGAGGCTGAAGCTGTAGAGATGATGAACTACTGTCATACTCTATGTGGAACGCTGTTCTTTTAAGATCTGGCTTGAACCCAGTCGGCGTTTCCCGCTCTTTGTAGCCATACAAGGCTTTTGGACGACGTGGGTTGAGATTGAGTATACGGTGCTTCCAGTGCGATATTTTGGAAGAAGGTTCGGGCGAGCTTGTCGTCAGCCCTTGCATCTTTTCTGACTCCCAGCCAAAGGCTTTCACAACAGCTGAAGCCTGAGACGTTGTAGAGGGCTAACAGTCAATGCTTAGAGAGTGTAAAAAAGAAAATATATAGGAAGACCTTATAAGATGATATTATAAACTATATTAAATAATAGATGAAATCTTAACCTCATTCTCTAATATTAAATTTAAAAGCTCTTTAGTTTAACTTAACATGAATATAATCAATTCTAATATATAATTAATATTAAGTTTTAATTTATTTTATTCTATTTTATTTTTAAAAAGCTAATTTTGAATAGTATTAATTTTAAATATAAAAAGTTCACTTTGTTAAAAAGAATATGAAAAGTTTTGGTAATACTTATATTTGTATTCCCTACATAACCTAGGGATTATAATTAAAAGAGATATAAAAAAACCTATAAAAGCCCAAGGGAAAAGTTTAAAAAGGGTTGAATACTAGAGAGCTAGATATTAATAATTAAAGAAAACTTATTAAAGGCTATTAATCTTGTCTTAGGTAGATATGACTTCCCTGGTCAGGCAAGGTTAGACTAGGACCGTAATAATAAAGTTGAAAAATCGAAATAGATGCACAAGACAGCTTAGTATTAACATTTCCCTGGGCTTTACCCGGACGCTCGTAATGATGTACAGAGTGAATATGGTCGTGGGCAGTAAATAGAATGTCCACGAACCGAGATGAATGAAGCCCGACGCGACTTGTGACCTACGCGAGAACAAGAGAAACATGCTCAAGCTTGTGATGCGAGACCTAGCATTGCAAGGGAAGAGAACTTCAGACTTCAATATACTAAACAGATGAAGCGCTACATAATTTTCCAATAATTTTGGCAATAGCTAATTTGTCTTCAAGCAAAATCTTCAACCACTGTAGTGATCCCCTGTTATCTCCATGCATGTCCAATGCTTGGAGCCTGAAATCTGCCACGACTCATGCATAAGGTACTTGCTGTAAATATCACAGGTACGCAATATTGACCGAGCAAGACCAGCATCCGTTCTCCCGAATCATATGCCGATATGCACTATCAGGGTTCAAGTTTGTTGGAGTTTAGGCATTGATTAGGCTTCAGTAACGGCCAATTGGGTGAGAAATAGGATTGTATGGTCCCAGCATTGCATAGCTGCGTTAAGTCATGAAATAGGTTGCGATTGCTTGTTTTTACAGTTTTCAACAGGTGATAAGAGTCATCAAGGTAATCAACCAATGCTATCATGCCTCTTTAGGTATCTCAGCTCAACATGAAATGGTGCATCCCGGAATCCGTATGCGTCATTCTCGCATTGATATCTGACGGCAGGCATGTGAATAACAATCAAAACTCGCAATTTCAAGCTGCGCCGTGCTCAAATGCCTGGCAACGTGGTGCATTCTCTCGCGGGTGATTTGGCCAAACACGGCATGTTTGGATCATCTGAGCAAAACACGTTTGTGCTGTTGTCGACCAGGTGATTAGACGTCAGTTCAGCTTCGCAGTTGTGGCATTCACTATGACCATTGATAGAGCCAAGTCCACAACGGTCAGACCGTAATACTAATACGCTTACTATTGCGCAGCCTGCTTTGATAAGTCCGCTTTGGTCCTAATGTTTGCGGAACCGATTTCAAGCCCCGCTGTCAACATGCGTTCAACCTCTTCATTTATTGATTACGAGCACTCATGGTTGATTTACTTCCACAACTGTGGAAAGTCCATTTTCCTGATTGGCTACTGTCAAAAAGTGGCTGCATTGCCTGCTTAGTCTCATGCCAATCAATCCTCTATTATTGGTTGGTCGTGCTACCCTGTGCACCCTATTGGTATTGGTATGCACACAGTTGTGCTGTGTCTTGACAATCAGGCTCCGAAATAAACCTCGCTGGAAAATACCTACTCATTTATAAGTCCGGACAGTTGGACAATTGATTAGTTCATGCGCCGACCACGAATATGTCAATTCTTACTATTTTTGTAAAGCGGCTCAAGGCCTTCTCCAAAATGTTTCTTTGCGGTTGTTGCCCTCTAACAATGCCAATTCGGCGACCGAAGCCCTCTTCTCAAAACCAGAGCAGTGATGTGATGGCACAGTCAACCGTCAGCAAATTACCTGAAACCCTGAAATATCGCCACCTTGATCGTCCCTCAACCCCCTTAGGAGCCACCAGAGGAGTCAAACGGACCAGGGCTGACCAATGCCGATCTTATGTCGGCAGTCAACCCGATGCACTACTACACGGCTGTGTCACACCCCTATCCCCAAAATATGGGGCCAAATATGAATCACCATCTTCAAGCGATCAGTCGGAAGGTGAAAGCATCGATCTTTGGGGACAAAGCCAGTTCTTCACTGATGTGCTTGAGGATCAGAGACACAAGATAAAGACACATACACTCGAGCTCTTTGAGGAGTGGAGAGCAGAAACAAAATACATTGCACCGCGGGAGGATAGACTGCCCCCTCGAAAGAGGTGCAAAACATCATCTGGGCGGTTGGTTTACACACAAGCAGAAGATGAAGTTGACATCAGCGATGGGGAGCTGGTAGTGGTTTCTCAACCCGCTCGCACAAAATTGTTCTTTCATCTTGCTTGCCCCTTTCAGAGCTTCGCGCCAGACGAATATCAAAAGTGTCTGCTCAAGGATGATCTACAATCGATTGAGGAACTAAAAGAACACCTCTTTCGATGCCATTCACGCCCAATTCACTGCTTGATCTGCTACAAAGCATTCGACACGCTGATCCAACGTGATGACCACGTATTGAGCGAAACGTGTCAGAAGCGCGATGTAGGTCCTTTATATGGTCTCGATGAGAGCCAGAAGTCAAAGTTGATTCGAGGAGACTCTTGGCACTTCGGTGAAAGGAGACGCTGGTATCGTATTTGGTCTGTCATTTTCCCTGGATCAAAGAACCCACCCTCTCCGTATCTGGATCGAGGCTTAGGATTGAATATCTCCATGATGCGGGATTTCTGGGAGTTACATGGGTCTCAATGTATCTCTGATTGTCTTGAGCACGAGGAGTTGACAGATGACCAGGGCGAGAGTGTTCAGCGTGTTTTGTACGAGCTAGCACTCGAGGATTTACTGGGTGAGATGATACAAGAGGACGATGATCTTGTCTCTCTGAATGAAGAGTAGGTAGACATAGAGAGCTCTATCAAGGAGGCTCATACTAGGCTATTTGTCACGCGGCAAACATGAAATATATTAGCATGCCTTCTTGAAATCCACCATGCATCATGGACTGTTAGGACTCGTCAACAGGATATTCCTATAGTGTTGTTTTCCACCTTCCCAGTCTCTTGCGAACCCAGATTTGAATCATTTGAGCAACTCAAGCAACTTACTGACATCTAAATGTCGAGTTGAAGGGAGCCTGTGCAAAACTAGCCTCCGGGGGAGGGTAACCAATCCGTCGCCTAAGGCTCCGAAAGGGAAGTTGGGAATGGCTTCAATTTGGCCAATTGAAGAGGAAGGATCCTTACGGGCCCAAGGGCACCGACGGTCGAAGGAAATAACTGACTGACCAGAGGCTGAAGAGGATTTTGCTAACATGAAACATGCGGCACTCATCATAGAGATGCAAAGCTGAAAGGCACTTCCAATCACCATGTTCATGCAAGTTGGCCTTTAATAGTAGCTTTGGTTGATGATACATGTATTCTAATGAGAACTAAACCAAAGTTCAATATAAACTTCAAACACAAATCTATCCCACGCTGGAACTCTAAAGTCAAAGCAGACCGTTCTACCCATCAAAACTCCCCAATATCATTTTCCCATGCGACCATACGAGCATCAACTCATGAGGCATCAGATGCATTGCCAATTAATCATCAAAACGTTACATGACTATATCATAAATCATACCTCCGATTAGGGTCTTGATAACCATTATTGCTCCACCATGAAAAGCCATTATTGTTCAAGCCATTGTTCGTGGGGAAACCATTGCCTTGAAGAGAAGGGAAGCCAGACGCATCAGCACTACTTTGGTTGGGCGCAAGAAATCCAGTGCCATCGTAGCCGCCGTCATTGACGTCATAAAAGGAAGAGTTGTTTATGGCTTGAGATGCTGGCGAGGTCTCTGATGCTACAGGTCCAGGCGCTGAGCGAAGAGGCACAAGAGGGCCTGTTACAATATTCGCCGCCGGAGGTGACATCTGAGGGGGCAGAGCGAAGGCTGCAGTACCAACGAAAGGAGTACCATCACCATAGTAAGGGTTCTGTGTCTGGGCATTGGTTTGGGGGGCTGGCGGGGAAACGGTTTGGGGGACGATTTGAGGAGTTGGGGCAAAGGGTGCGGGGGCAGAAGGATTTTGGCACAGTTGATGCGATGATGGATAGGCTTGGGGAACGGCGAGAAAGGAAGAGGAGTCAAAGAAAGTGGGAGTGATAGCACCATCAAATGGCTGTTGTGATATCTGCTGCTGGGGCATCTGCTGCTGGGGCATCTGCTGCCGGGGCATCCGCCTCTGTTGGGCCTCCAAACGGGTATCTGTGCTTGTCTGTGGTTCGGTTCCAGAAGACCCTGGGTAAATTCCATTCAAGGCCTGGTTTACGATTGCATCAATCTCGTCTTCAGTGAGAAAGAGGTGGGAAAGGCAATCGTGGAGGACTCGGCGGATGATCTCTCCGCCCTGCGAGCGAGGAGCAAGTGTCTCAACTTCAACCTCTGGTAGAACAGTCAATGTCTCAACCACAGCCTCTTGACCAGGAAGAGAAAAATATGGTGATTTCGGGACAGGTCTGTTCGGAAAGCACACCTTCCACATAGCGTTCCACTTATGAATGTCGCCCGACGCCTTGTTTCGCGCAGCACTAAGTTCAACAAACTCTGCAGGTAGCAGCAACCCAGTCTGTTCAATCGTCGCTGGGTGAGGTGTTTGACATGGCAAATGCTGTCGGAGATTGGCCTCAGCGGTAAGGCCAGAAAATTTATCGCCTCCGCCTCCGCCTCCGCCTCCGCCTCCACCTCCGGTTTTTCGGGATCCTTGACCTTGTTTCTGTTTCTTCTCTTCACGGCTTCCTTGATCGGGGTTGCCTGCATGGCGTTTTTGGCTAGATCCATGGGTTTTGTGGCCATCATTGCTTTCTAGGTCCAACTCCAATTTGAGCCGCCTCTGTGCAAATCTGTTCAGGTACCTCAAAATAGCTGGTCCAGAGTCGACTGTCACCACTTGGTGATCCCCGTCAATCCTAGGGTAGCCGATGTCGCTGTAAACCACCTTGCCATCACTAGAGGTGTCGCTGCTGTCCGATGGAGTTGAGGAGCTTCTTTTTGAGGATAGAGTAGTCTCCGAGTCATGCGGTGACTTTTGGAAGAGATGCAATAGCCATTTGGGTGACCTTCTGTGCGAGGCCAGTGATGCAAGGGGTTCCCGTCGGGGGGGTTTGTGGCGCCGGAACTTTGCATAAAATGTGGAAGGCATGATGCAATGGGCGATCGGTTTCAAGGAGAATGAAAGTGACTTGAAAGTTCAATATGCTTTGTGTGTGTGAAACTGAAAATAAAGAGAAGATAAAATGCAGGTGTTGACTGGATGGAGCCAAAGGTTTTGTTAACAAAGCGAACCGAATGGCTCCCGGATCTCTAGCAGGAAAACATCTCAACACGAAAGGCGGATTCTCGAGTACTTATTAAACAAGGCAATTGTCTGCCTCCTACACAATTGAGTAGTTGCGACAAGGCTGTTTTGTCGCTTGCACAATTGATCAGGCTCTGCAGTACACATTCGCGCAGTTCGCCTGCGCGGGTGGTGTGGGAGCCACACAGCAGTATACAGACATTCCCCTGACTTGACGCGGAAGCGATAATTAAGCTGATCACTATTACTGAAGATTCCTGAGGTTTGCAAAGGAAAAAGATTCTATTGTGATGCACGTGTTAATACTTCAGCAATAACCTCACAAACAAATGCCTAGCATCAGCATTGAAGCAACGGTGAGAACATGAGATCCATGGTTGGACTTCAGAGAGACCATTCCGTTAGGCGTTTCTCCTTCTCCTACACAAATGCGTAGGCCTTCTACGCATATGTGGAAAAAGGCCTACGCATTTGTGAAAGCTGAAGACCCCCTGCAGGAGTTTAGCCCCATCCCCATTAACCTCATTCGCTGAGTTTCCCCCATGGGGTAGTCGTAAGGCCAATGAGCAGGTCTGTAGGCCGCCACTTACAGTCTTTATTCCAGTCAAACCTCTGGGCGTCTGCGTTGGTTCGCAATGGCGCAGTCCAGTCAAGTCCAGCATGGCGGTGCTGTTTATCGACTTTGCCCAAATTTGCGAACTACGATTCCACGGTCGTGAACAGTACTGTGGCTAGTCGCAATTGTGAGGATGCGATGGACGCAGTCGTGGAAGATGAAGCGTCAAGCATATTATATATTTCTCTTTCAAGGTCCCGCAATCCAGTGACTTAAATAACTAGGTATCTATCTACACCCCGACCTATATCACAATGTCCGTTTCAATTGACACTTCAAAAAGGTTCGTCCATGGTCCGCATTTCAAATACTGTGCGCTAAAATTATGGTACGCGCAGCTTTTCAAACCAATTGCACACGAGTCAGCCATACAATGACCGTATGCAAGACTGGCTGTTGGACCCAGGTCTTGACCTTCAGGGCAGACTGCTGACGGGCCGCAGCACAGCACAGCCACAAAGCCCTGCACCATCCAAACAAAAGCCAACTACGTCAACACTTAAGGCGCATATTTAGGGACATTGGGAGTCGTAGGAGATTGAAGTTGGCATGATATCATCTGTTTTACGATGGATTTTATTGCAGTAGATAATTAAAATTAATTCTTGATGTTCCAAAGTAACAAAAGACCGGTTTAATGTGGTCATGTTCTCACTGTTGGACAAATTAGGCTCTACGCCGTAGCTATATCCGCTTGACTTATCTCCTTGGCCAAGCCTTGTAGGACTAACATCTGCTAAGTAGTACCCAAGAAGGTCAGTAAAGTTACTGAGGTCCTAGTAGCTCTTATCATACATTTGCTTACAAGTTTTGCGCCAACTAAAGAGCCAGGTCTCGGCTATCTGCACATTGCGTGTTATTTGCTGTCGTACCCCCTCCGTGTGTATATATGTGAATTATGGGCCTAGTAGGGCACCCTCGTCTGCCTTGTGACGTCGAGTCTTCCATTTTCAACCCTCCTGCTGCTTCGTTCTTGACTTCTAGTTTCCAAAATTTTCGAAAACTTCCCAGCTTCTATCAAGGCTGAGGTATTGCAATACTCAAGCCTTTCGCTCATGCACAAACGAGAACTCAGTGAATCTATTAGGGACCAGCAAATGAATCTTGACCGCAAAGCTGGAAGTTTGGAGCCTAACGTGCCAAATATCTTCTCCAATGGGTATTCTAATGCTGTCAAGGTGGCTACTCCACCGGTTAAGAATAAAAGCTCGAGCTGGAATGGGTATTCGATGGCTTCCATGTCGGTATATCGACAGCCGCGAAGGCGATCGACGATCCCATTGGCATGGAGTTCGCAAGCCCAAGAACCTATGTCTGACACGGCATTACAGTCAAAGCTATCAAGTAAGATATATCGATGTACCTCTTGCAATACAGGAAGGCTAATGGTTGCTCCACGTCATGAAGGGTCTTCCTGGGCGGGTAAGACAGATCTTTCTAATTCCGAACTTCTGGGCTCTCAGGTGCATTGTGGCGATCTCCATCGGGTCTCTTCAGTGGACAGCATGCTTTCCCTGCGGCTTCAAGCGTTCTCCGACCCGTCGAACCTGGACATGTTTTTTGATACACAAACAAATCCTCCTTTGTTCCCATCTACCGAATGTCGGATGCAATCGCTTGATGGGCTGATGAAACAAGAATCGCCTCCTTCAGATAGGAAGAAGGCATCTCCTTCGAAGAGGCCTGCTGGGGATAACAGAGCACCTCAGAAGAAGAGTCGCGCTACTCGAACATTGGAAAAGAAAGCTGAAGCCGATAAGGACTGTGGTCAGGATGAAGATAGTAACGATGTCAACGGATGTGTCGAGTCATTTGCGTGCCCTTTTTACAGAAGGCACCCAGAACGTTATTTTAACTGTATCAGCCTCAAAATGCCTCGCATATCAGATGTCAAGCAGCACATAAAGAGGCGCCATATGGCGAACTACTTTTGTCCGAGGTGTTTTAAGGGATTTTCAGCGCTAACACCCTTCCAAGAACATGTTCTGCAACAGGACTGCTCAATGGACCTCTCAGAAAACACTGACGGCGTCTCACTCACTACGCAAGATGCCCTTAAAGTCCGTTTCGAGAGGGGTTTGTCACCGAGAGGTCAATGGTACAAGATATGGAAGATCTTGTTCGGAGATATCGATGATGACCAGAAGCCGTATCATGAGGGCGTTTTCAAAGAGATTACAGGAATAATAAGGGGTATTTGGACAGAAGAGGGACAGCATATCATTTCCAACGTGCAGAAAACTAGGGATATACCAGAGGATTGCGCTGATCAGCTACACCCGGTAGTATTGGAACTCCTGGCTCGAGTAGAGACTCGATTCGAACAAAGGGTTTTGGAAGGGAACTCAAAGGAGCACTTTAACAATGTCGAAAGTACCTTGGAGAAACCCGCAGTTGATACAAAACTAGGGCCAACTCACGGTCTGTCTCCAGGTATCCAGACCAGTATTGCTCCTCACGATACTACATTGTCAGGAATGGCATGTGCTTTTTCTGAAGGCTTCGGCTCAGTCAAGAGAATGTGTGGTCTTTCTACGCCCTCTGGATCACAGGACCAACAGGCTGAAATACCATATCCCGATTTCACTACAAGTGACTTGCCGTTCTCAGGCGATGGAGACAATTGGCAAAATATCGAGCCACACAAAGATATTTTGGAGGAACTTTTCGAGCCGGTCTATCTCGAAGGTGTGGGGGATTGGACGAACGTCGTGGACCTTACGCAAGACGATGAGACACTGGGAATGGAGGACTAGTAGGTCGCGTTTCTTCTTAAGCCGGCTCCCTACTCGTCCTCATATATTCGGCCTTTCATATTGCCATATGGCTAGGCCTGGGGCAATTCAATCATTACGACCAGAAGGGTTACCGTATCAGGAATTTGGGCGGAGTTGTTGCAATTGACAAAGATGGAGACTTCCGGCCAAACGGATCTTGCCTTGAGCGAACACGGGTATCTTTCAAACGAAATGATGGAAAGGGTTGGTGTCAGGATATATGTGGAGGCCAATATTATGGGCGTCATACAAGTCCCAAGAGGAAGAGTCGGATTTGGAGCATATGAAACTCCTGAAAGACATATCGATGGCTATGAGACTCCTGCAAGAGAAGGTTCCAGCAAACGGATCAACCCCTCATTATATCTGTATCTTAACAATCTGAAGAGCGCATGAGGACAGCATAGCAGCTTATTTTCAACAATTATGTTCACTGTCTGACTTCTAAGATATGCTATTGGTCTGAATGTTCAGCCATCCAACAAGGGACAATCGAGTTATTTCTAACTATGCCTTGAGATAACAGCCAGATATCGCAAGTCATGGTTCATTATAGACACAGAAGGTTAATGTCTCTGCTAGATATATTAGTAACAGTTTCGGAGAAAAGCAATTAAGAAAATATACGAATTATTTTAGGGTAAAGGGTAATTTATTTATATACCTGTCTAAATAGAATAGCATTAATAAAACAATCCCAAAAAGTATCTTAGGGCTAATTTCGTAAAATACAAATTAACGGTCCACTGCCATAATATCTAGTAACCCCTCATACATAGTAGCTCAATCCTGACCAAGACTAACGTGCCTGCGTAACTTGAATAATACCTGTGACCGATTGTATCAATCCAAACACGATAGCAAAGAATACAGCTGTAATCAATGCCCACCGGGTCCACCACAAAGCCTGATCTCGGTCATCGTACCATATACTGCTGAGACTGAGATTGCTTTGACTTTGAGAGACCTCGAGAATGTAATCTAACTTTTGGTGCCAGACTGGGTAGTCAGTAGAGAATCTGGAGATTTCTCCCTTTCCGCTGTCTTTTAGAAGCTCTGATTGCCAATACTTTGGGATTGCACCTCCAGTCATCCAGTGATAGTAGTTAAGACCGTTGGGATGGAGTCCTTCGCGATCGGGTGGAAAGAAAAGGAGGACTGATCGTCTTGTTTCTGTGATGAAATCCCGCCCAAAGAGGTCGCTATTTCTCACTCAATTAGTATTGTTCTCAGGAAGCATTGCCAAGTCTTGTGATCAACATACATAATGGCCGAATTCTCCATATACTTGAGAGCTTGGCTATGGCGGAATAACAGAAGAACGCCGCCTTGGATCGTTAAGTGGTCCGTAATGTAATCTGTCCACTCGATTCTCATTTCGGCCTTCTTCGACAGATCAATTGCGTTGAACCACCTGGGGTAACGTTGAATGGCGCTTCCATCTCTAATTGATCGAGGATTTCTGAAATTGTGTAGTATCGTATTGAGGCTTTCGTCCTGCAGGATTGCAAGCTCGCCGGGATAGACATATACGTTACTCTCGCAGAACTTGGCTCTGATTAATAGAAATGATCGAATTATCAGTATGATGGCTTTCCCGACAGATTCCCCCGGAATGGTTGGAAGACTCTCGTTCTGGACCTCTTCAAGTATTTCAATCCAGCTTTTTTCGGGATATTTGCAGAGAATGTTTCGGAGGGTGAAAAAGTCCTCGAAGGTGAAATTGAGCCCTTGTTTCGCCGCTGTCTTCCGTTCATTCTCCAGGAAATCGAAAAAGGCTGAGAGCTCTCTCAAATTGTACTCTTTCTTTGTACCCCAAATCCTTGTTATGAACTCTTCTCTCTCATCGTCATCGAGTGCTCGCGAAGTATCATTGAAAAAAGCCGAATTCAAATCTGAAGAAGCAGACATGGTCACCTATTAGACGTGGAAATAATTGGAATACTGTAATGTGAAAAAGGTGCTGTAAGAATAGTGACTGACTGCTGCCTAAAGATGAGTGATGAGGTTGGGTGAACAGGGTTGCTGAAACACTCGCTCCGCCATGCATGCATTTGAGGCCAGCTAATGAAGCCCGTTGGCCCGACAAGAAGGGGAAAACATATGATGTGACGTAAGGCACGCAAGTGGTTGGGCCAAATTTATTGATAAAAACATGTAATCACGTCCCTTGAAACTCGAGAGTCTTATTTCCCCTCACTGCACTGTCTTCCTTATCCCATTCATTCTTCTACATTTGAAGTATCGAATCCTAAGTCTAGATATATCTATTCCTACCTACAAGTGTTAAAGCTGGTAGGGAGATATCATTAAACCGGAGCCAAAAGGACTACACATAGAAACACCTAGAAGGTCACGAACAAAGTGTCAGGCCTCTATGGTCGGTTTCATAATTTCCGTTCTATAGACAGAATAAAATTAGAAAGAATATGACACAAGCAAAACTCCCAATTAACAGCCTTTCCAGTTCACAGCCACGTTAGATCCGATTTCCCACCAGGCAGCATAACCCTCAAAGGCCAACACTTAGCCTGATATATCTCCCCCACAATCTTCTGCAACCACGTCGTCGCAAGCACCGGAAACACATACTCAAACCTCTCCTTCATGGAGACCTCCACAGCGGCATCCCACGACCGTCGCGCATTCTCGCTATGGCCCAGTGCTATCTGCGCATGGGCCATGGATAACTGGATTATCGCCGCCGTCCAGCCGTGTCTGGCTTTGAATATGGACAAGGTCTCCATTATTTGTCCCGCGAGTTGCCAAGCCTGTAGAGCTTCGGTGAAATTCAATCGTGAGTGCTGGATGCGCGCGGAGAGGATTAGTCGTCTCATCCGGAGAACCTGGTCGTTCAGATCGTCTAGTTCAGGCGGCTCGACGCTCATCAGTTCCTGCAGAATGGATGTTGCTTCGTCGAGGCTCCCGAGCCCTATGTAGCCCTCGGCCATAGCCATTATCATCCTTCGGAACGGACGGCCCTTTCTAGCTGTCATGCCGTCTAGCTCGACTTGGATGATCTGAAGGGCTTTCTCATATTCGTGCAGTTCGCAGTGGATCTCCGCTAGCCGTGTGACGATGAGCAACCGTGTATTCTGCCGAATGGGTATCGTCGAGTTGAGCCAGAGATGTTGTTCCAGCGAAGCCCTGGTCGTTTTGAAGTCGCCAATGGAGTGAAAGTATTTGGCAGCCACACCTTGAAGTCTGCGAGTAACTTCAATCTCAAAAGTCGATAGCGGATGGATACCTTTCCAATTATATATAGTCGAAGCAACATCTTTCTCATATCTGTGGATTTTATTCTCAATATTAGAAATATGCAGCCTTCCCCGCAACGCGTTGTCAGAACGCGTATCGCCTTCACTGTCCGCAACCAGGAACTCAACTACCAGAGCTTCTGACTTTTCGAACTTCCCGTCAATGCGAGATATTATGCTGTCGAATAATGTGACTGAAGCCTGGAAGTAATACGACATGTTCTTCCGGAGAAGGGCTTTTGCTCGTTCGACTGCGGCTTGGCGCATGGAGAAGAGATCGCGCTCGCAGAAAAAGAGAAGGGCTTCGATGGCACAAGGTCGCAGAGATGATGGGATTCTTCGACTGCTTGTTGCTTTTTCGAGAAGATTCCAGATAGCTTTCTTGATGGGCAGTGGCCTGTTCGTTAGCTTAGGACGGAACTTCGGTTTGACTGAACTTACCAGTTGACTTTTCCTTCGTAGCAAGGCGGACAGGCAAAGCAGACTAGTCTCAGAGCGATATTCGCCCAATCCTCCACTGTCTGCGGTGATAACCTATCAAACAAGCCTTTCTGCGCATTCGGATGAATAGACCAGACGGGTGTCCCGTCTTCCAATACGTGCTGGATAACTTCAGGCCGCTGTGCAACTAGGGAGAGTTGATCGTCACTTGACAAGAGGGCGATAAGATCAGAGCTGAATCCAAAATCGGTCGCAGGAGTCTCCCGCACTTCACCATCGCTCGACCAGCGCCTCATAGGGATTTTGACGGCTTTGAGGAGATCGGTGGGGATTTCGTTGCCGCCTAGGGCGTGGAGAAGAACAAGACCTTGCTCGCAGGGTAGTAAGCAATCGCCGTATTCTAGGAGTAAGTTTCGGTGGGAGAGAACAAGTGAAGGGTCTATATCGGTCAGTTGAAGTCGTGCTGTTGGGTGTACGCCTTACCGTCAAGTTGCTCCAAGAGTAAACGTTGCACAAAGGTGTCCAAATTGGGCGCATCGACACCAATACTCTGGATATGATCGAAGGCTTCGTTATCATCCATGTTCAAGTACCTCTCATATCTGGTCGCATTAGCTTCATCGATGTAGTCAAGGTTAATACTCACGTCGATGCAGGGACCTCTGTAGGAAGCCAAAGAATAGAGCCAATTCCCCCAAGCCTCCTCGCGATCTTGATGTACTTATTACCCGCATATCGCAGCTCAGACAAGGTACGCGCCTGTATAATATTCGATACATCCTGTGACATCCACGCATTATCGTCCAACTTTGATCTCAAGAATATCGTAGCACAAGCAACGCGCCGTCGCAGCTCCTGATGCAGCGCATCGCCCGGCACGGTCCAAAAACTGCGGGTATCATCCTTAAAAGCATCGTGCAATTTTCTAACTCTTCCAAAGTCATGCGCCTGCAGAGACAAGATCTTTGCGGTGCGCTGGTTGCTAGGAATGATCTGGTAGCGCACCTCCTTGGAGAGGACTTTATTCCTGGCGAGAATGGACCGGATGGCCTCGAGGTGTTTGTTCAGGCCGGTGCCAAGAGCCGCGGCTTGGTTCGGATCGAAGTTATCAATCAGCTGATTGATACTGCTACATAAGCAGGCCATGATCTGAAGACTGGATCTCGAGGTGCTGATCTTTTTTCACAGTGAGAGATAATAAACAAGATATTTTCTCACAGGGCGATATGACAGGCAGGAGGGGTGTTTCTGCGGGGCTTGGGTTCTCACTGTGAAAAGAAAGGGTTCCGATATCAGGCGGTTTCGGATCAGCTAACTGTTTTTGGGCGGCTGAAGTAGTTCGTGCCGAGTGGGCGGGAATTCCAAGCCTTGAGCTGTGTTAGCAGATTCTGGTGTCGAAGTCACTTCATGAAGCACGGCTATGATAGAAGCTGAAGATCCAGACTGGTAGTGATAGAAGTGAGATACTACGTGACTGGGGTAAGATTCCATTCATACATCAACTTTCAATTCATTTTGTGTCGATCTCTGTGGTAGAAATAGGCCTTTGGCTTAGACCGGTACAGCAAAGCAAGACACTTCTTAACAGACCCTCTCCAGCTCCCGTCAACATGCAACCAAGTGGGGGATCTTAAGTGGACCTCTGAAAACCTTGTTCAAATTACCGACAAGACCCACCAGAAATTGATCTGATAAAGGCCTTGACGTCCATTCTTTCGATCTGATAACTTTCCTTCTATCATTCTCATTCACTCTTTTGTCTTTATATCAAAGATGGAGTCTTCAAAGGAAGCCAAAGCTACCGCCAACGTGGCAACCGTGTCTGATCAGTCGGACAACGGCAGCGAAGACCATGGCAAGAAGCCTGTGCCCCTGAGCATGAAGATCCTCTCGGTCGTTATCGTGAGCATGATTGGCTTCGGTGGCCATTGGAGTAGTGGTGTTACGGGTGCTTTGAAGAGTACTCTGAAGAAGGTATTTGCCTTGTTTACAGCAGTTGGACAATCGCTGACCTTGATGATAGGAACTTCACATCACAAACACCCAATATGCTATTCTCGATACTAGTGAGAACTTCATCAAGACGGCCCTGATTTTAGTCAGTGGTGTTCTCACTGACCGATACGGCGGCGCAAGTACGTTCCCCTACACCATGTACCTCACAGTAACACTAACATATCAGGCACAATGCTCTGGGGCAACGCCATCTTCAGTCTCGGCGCAATCCTCGTCGCAGCCGCAACTACAATCCGCAACTACAAATTCATGATCGGCGGCGTCATAATCCAAGCCCTAGGCGACGTCGCCACCCAAGTCGCCCAGTACAAGATCTTCTCCTCGTGGTTCCCCCCGTCATCTGGCTTCGCCTCCACGCTGGCCTTCGAACTGGGCATCGGCAAGATCGGCTCGTTTGTCGGCAAGGCCACCGCGAATGTCATCTCGCAGAACCTGGGCGACTTCAGCTGGGCGTACTGGATGGCCGTGTTCATGAATCTTTTCACCAACGTCGCGACGCTGTTCTTCTGGTGGTTCACGCGCTGGTGCGAGAAGCGATATGCCGGCACCAGAGATCCTGCGACGGGAGAGAAACTCACGGAGAATAACAAGAAGTTCGAGATCAAGAAGATGCTTACGCTTCCTTGGTCCTTCTGGCTCATCTGCTTGTTCTCTCTCTTCCAGACATCGACGGCTAGTGTTTTTTCTTCCAACAGCACTGAGTTGGCTGAGCAGCGCTTCAAGATCTCTGCTGTCAAAGCAGGATGGTACTCCTCCATGACGCAATATCTCGGATTCTTCTTCGTGCCTTTAATTGGAATCTTTGTCGACATGGTGGGACAGCGAATCACGCTTATGGTTGTCTGCTCTCTGGGCATGCTCCTGTCCATGTGTCTGGTAGCCTGGGGCCCAAGTGTATCCGGAACAGCCGCCAGCTTCGGCATCTATGCTGTCGCCAGTTCCTTCGGCCCCACGGTCATCATCGACAGTATTCGCACCAGCATGTGGTACCAAGAAGTCTTTGGATCAGGCTACGCCATCAAGATCGCCATCAACAACAGCATGACCATCATCGTCAGCCTAATCGCCGGTGTGATCCAAGACCGTGACGACAACAGCTACAACAACGTCACGGTCCTCTACGCCACAATGGCAGCGGGTTCAGTCGTTGTGGCAGGCATAATGTTTGGACTGTGTTTCGCGAGCGACCTCATCGCACATCTGCAGTGGAGTCGCAAGAAGAGAGTTAAGAACGGACACGTGATCACTGCCAAGAAAGTTGAGTTTGAGAGCGAGGGTCATGCTGAGAGGAATGGAAAGTTGGGACTTGTGAATTTCTGTGCTGTTATTGTTCTTATTCTTGGCGCGTGGGTGGCGTACTTCTGGGGGTTAGCCACGAAGAATACATACTAGATGACGAGGGATATATAGTATTGGGGGTAGCTATGATGAGATTTCTGGGGAATAGAAAGAACATATTAAACAAGACATTTATTCAGAATCCTCCAACCTCTCCTATAAGCATTCCTACCAGTGTGATCCCCGCTCTTGTCTCTCTCCATAATCTCGGTGATGTCTCCACGTCGCGTCGGAGAAAAGTGGATTGCCCCAACTCCGGCTACCAGGGTTCTACACGCGCTGCATCATAACAACCTACCCTAATCCACAGAATCAAGCATAGAAGCCTTGGCCGCATGTGCGCTCCGATTTATTCCTCGAGCATGTTGACTTGGCAGTGAGCTTGTATGATGCCAAGTATACCGTATCTGCCGGGTGTCATGGCCGTGATAAACAGTTGCTGTTGGTGAAAAGCGAAGGATAACGTAACAGTTTGACCCAGGGGGTTTTCGGTGTGCCCGCCCCGGGCCAAGGAATGGTTTGTGGGGACATACAAGTCTTAATGGAGGAATGTCTTGGAGAAAACATCATGTTTAACGAGTTTGTTGTGCACATTGAACCAAGCTTTAACTAAAAGATGTGCCCAATGTTGCAGTTTCCAGTAAAAGGCCAAGACCAGTGTATTCCGATACCTGCGAGTACTTTCTCTCAAGTCGAATGCCCTCACAACATGTCTTTGCTCACAAATTTACCCCAAATCACGACAGTATTGCATCAAATCCTACCCCATCTCGCTTAGAATCACCTTATGTTATGCTTAATCGTCATACCGCCCACCAACCCGTTCTTCTCTCCTCTTCCCCCAGACATTCAATGGAGCAGAACAACATTTGGGGAACCCCAACCCCACGTTTCTCCCTGCTACAATCCAGGTATCTGAATCATGGCTTTCCAGCCAAGACCCCAATTTTTTTTTACAAGCCTTTAATGCTACAGCCAAGGAAATAAACCCTTGGCGAGAACAGTCAACCACTGAAACCCGCCAAGAGCAAAAAGGAGGCATTTTTAGAACAGCCCAGCGAGTCGTATATGACGTTTCCCACTTTTTCCCAGCCGATCTTTAAACGGCTGACCGCATGCATTCCCCAAGCCTTGGTAATTGTCGCGATGCTTATTGGAGAACGGTGAAGGCAAACCCCAAACTCCAAGACCTTGGCTTGGTGAGACCGGCATTTGAAGTGGGCGCCGATGTGGGATCTATTCATCTGGGGAAAAAACAAGAGAAAATCACTCGCCAAGATATTATCCGGGGTAAAGTCACGCCATGTTGACGAAGGTGGCTCTTGGGGAGTTTACGCAGGTTGGGTGCGAGATGGTGGAAGAAGAGTTCGCGGCTGCGATGTTTCTGGCTGAACGTCTAATCTTTGACGCTGATTGAAGACAGTTAGGCGTCTATGACCAGGTAATACTAAGTATAGCTGCAAACGCGAGAGCTACTCCAAATTCCCCCATCCAAATCCCCCGTCCGTCCTCATCAGTCAATTTGACCATCTCCGCCATCTCACCCCACATTATAAGGCATGCTCTTGGCTTTCTCTTGGCTTCAAACTCTTCCCCGGCCAAGACCCTACACACCTTCTGTTACAAGAAAAGATGCTCCATTTCTTTCTGAGAATGCGAGTAAGGTTTCCCAGGGTCCCTGAAGTTCCCCGCAGTCTCCTGTTTGCTTAGACGAGGTTGGTAGCGAGCAGGTATAAAGAAGGGCTCTCCTAGAGAGGATGGTTTGGAAGACAGATAGATCTTACCTGTTCTGTCCCTTTACTCTCTTCTCTATTCTTTAGGCCTGTACCTGATAGAAACTCATCATGTCAGACAAGCCAACCAGTGAAGCCGTGGAGGACCACAAGGAGACCGGCGCTCCTCTCAACAACGTCCCCTCGTACGAGAATGACAAGGCAGAGATATCTCCCAATCTGAACCACGTCGAACTTCTCGGTCTGCCTAATACCGCTGAGCTAGAGAAGAAGATCGTGCGGAAGCTGGACATATGGATGCTTCCCCAGCTGTGGATCCTGTACATGTTCAATTATCTCAACAGGACGAACATCGCTCAGGCTCGACTTAACACGTTCAATGAGGATCTTAATCTCAAGGATGGAGACTATCAGGTATGTTGTTGCTGAAAGTATGGGATTCTTAGACTAATGGTGGTAGACTGCTGTCGCTATTCTGACTGTTGGCTACATGTGTGCTCAATTGCCCTCCAACATGTTGATCACCCGCGTTCGACCTTCTATCTTCCTTCCTGTCGCTGCATTTATCTGGTCGGCTATTTCAGCCTTGACTGTCGTCTGCACAAGCGCCGGTGGTCTGTGGGCCGTTCAATTCGTCCTCGGTATTGTCGAGGCACCTCTCTTCCCTGGTGTAAGCCTCCCACACCTCCCATTCCAACCATCGCTAACTTTCTAGGCCGTCTTTTTGATGTCCTGCTGGTACACCCGGCGCGAATTCGCCCTCCGCGTAGCCCTCCTCTACTCCGGTCTCGTCCTCGCCCAGGCCTTCTCAGGCCTTATCGCCGCCGGCGTCTTTGCCGGTCTCGATGGCCCTATGGGTCTTGCAGGTTGGCAATGGCTCTTCATCCTCGAGGGCGCTGGAAGTGGTTTCTTCGCCATCACTGCGTACTTCGTCCTTCCCAACTACCCGGACTCTCCTACCGGTGGTGCTGTGCGATACATGACCGAGGATATGCGAAAGCTTGCTGCTGCGCGAATCCTCGATGATAGAGTTGAGATCTCGGAGAAGTCTAGTGTTTTCCAGGGACTCAAGCTTGCTGTTACAGATCTTAAGCTGTACATGTTCCTGTTTATGAACATCTTCATTACTTCGTCTTACGGGTTCAACAATTTCTTCCCCACGATTGTCAATGGACTGGGTATGTGGTTCTCCCTCAGCACCTTTTGTACTCCCTCTAACTATTTTACAGGATTTGGCTCTAGAGTCACATCTCTTCTCATGACCGCCCCTCCCTACGTCTTGGGAACTATTTGCACCTTCTTCGTCGCATGGGATTCTGATCGCCGCCAAGAACGAGGTCTCCATATCATCATCCCCCTCTGTTGCTCCGTAGTCGGCTTCATCGTCACTGTCTCAACCGGCAATGCGGCAGTTCGATACGCCATGACCTTCCTCTACGCAGCTGGATGCTTCTCCGCCAACACCCTGCAGTACACTTGGGCTGTATCAACCATGGGCCAGACGCCCGAGAAGCGAGCAGCCGGTGGTGCTATTGTCAATATCTTTGGCCATCTGGGTAATGTCATCTCGCCTTACTTCTTCCCGGATAAGGATCAGCCCCGGTACACTATGGCTATGATCCTGCAGATTGCTTTTGCGAGTCTGGGTATTTGTCTGGCGGCTATTATTAAGTGGCACTTGACGAGGAAGAACAAGACGATCCGTGCTGATGCTGATCGTCTGGGTGTTCCCTTTAACCCTTTCACTACTTAGTGAGAAATATGGAATTGGAAGATTAAGGCAATGGTTAAATGGTTATGGGTTAGCGAAATACGAATTGAATTGATTACGATAAACGATACACTCAAGCCCTTAACGACGTGAAGATGTTCACTTCTAAGGAACAGTTGCCACGCACAAACTATATAGTAATAGTACAATATCAGCAAATCCTACCGCGTAAAAAGAAGACCAGGTGATTGGACCCGCAAAATGCAAAAGTTAATCAGATATGTTAATCGACCACGCCAGGATTCGAACCTGGAATCTCTAGAGAATGTGATAACGGTGAACCGAAATCTAGCGCCTTAGCCATTAGGCCACGCGGCCTGATCTTATTGGTTGAGAGTTGAGCTTCAGATTTGCTACTATGGATGAACCATTCAATCATCACCAGCCTCATACCATATCTTGTTCTTCCCTGATGAACAAAGCATAATGTCCGTCACCTCATGACTGATTAACCTCCCTAGCCAAACAACCACTTTTTATAATATTTAAAAACTTAATGCTATAATAGATGTTAACTATAATACTTTGAAAAGAAATCTAATTTAATTAGAATTACTCCAGCTAAAGGTCTAATTAGAAATAATATTGAAGACTTTTAGTTTTCAATTTTCTAATCTATCTTAATATTTTTTTCAGTTTAGTACAGTACCTACCTAATGGTGCCTGCTAACATCAACTAGGACGGACTAGTTTGTCCCCTAGAAACCAGCTATTACACCTTTGTCACTATGTCAATCTCTTTCTCAGTCCATTCCCATAATTCCTCTGCTAGAATATCGTCCATTGCGTCACTTGTTGTAACGCCTGCTTTGCCAATCGGTTCATAATATTCCCCGCTTTGAATATCATGCGACACAGAAGCCCACACCTGATTCTTAACACCTTCTTCGATGGATGTCACCATCATCCATCTGGCGATGCACCGTAGGAACCATGAGATACCAGTCGTCTTCTCCACTAACTCAGTTTGGACAAGACCTGGATGGATAGAACATACAGTGAACTCAGGGTGCCTTTTTGCGAACTCCCTCGTCCAGAGGATGTTGGCGAGTTTGCTCTGATAGTAGCACTGCAGCGGACCTTTCTGTTCTCCTCGAGTCTTTAAAGTCTCGAAGTCGAAACCCTTGTTCTTTAGGTAGACATAGCCATGTGAGGCAAGGCAAACAATGCGTAAATCAGACTTTGGGATCTGAGCTGTAGTTTCCAGTAACGGGAGCAAGAGTCTTGTCAGAAGTGCGTGGCCCATGTGATTAGTCCCGAATTGAATCTCAAAGCCATCAGCAGTAACTGCACTTGGGATAAACATAGTGCCTGCGTTAAGCATGAGAATATCCAATCGATCGCACGTCGCGAGAACTGTTGCTGCCGCCTTCTTAATAGATGCGAAGGAGGAGAGATCCATCTCTAAAATCTTGATAGGTGCATTGGGTACTTCCTTCTGAATCTCGGCCACTGTGGTTTCAGCTTTCCTTGTGTCCCGAGCCGTCAACCATATTTGCTGTGGTTGATGGCGAGAAAATTCGAGTACAGACTGCTTCCCAAGACCAGCTGTACCCCCTGTGATAAGGAGAGTTTTTCCTTGCAGGGAGGGTATATCTGTGTTCGGGTCGAAATGTAGTGAGTTGTTGGAAAGCATTGGAATCATGATGATATGAGGTGAATTTGGGGGGATTAAACGTAATTGACTTTGAAAAAGTAATGAAGAGAAGCATAGCATATTGGATTAGTGGTTTGTCTTATTTGTTTTATATTAGTCGTCATGGCTCGTGCATTCACGTATTTCTTTTGCTTGAAATCTAATTCTGTTATAAAGGTTACTAGTACTATATTGACTAAGTAAATTCGGTCTGCCCTGTGGATACCGCTAGAGGCAATTTAACCCGATCCGGCTGGTAAGGTTATAAGGCTCTTCCCTATATATATTAAATTAATAATGCCGATAATCTTTAGTATAGCTATAAAATGAAGTAAGACTATACTTTTATTATTAAATAAAAATATCTAGACCTTTAAAATATATTAAAATAACCGCTAAATTAAGCTCTATTAATATCCCTAAGGATTTAATATATATCCCTTAAAAATAGTCTTAATATAGATAAAAACCTAGGCCAATTTAAGATTATAATTAGAAATTACCTATATTTATTTTTTAAAAGGAAAAGACTTACTTAAAGGTAAAGCGGCTTATAGTTATAATATTTATATATTATTATTATATTTTTAACCTTAATAGTAGCTTTTTAGTTAATAAATATAAAAAGCCCTTTTGAAGAGAGAGATAGTAATATATTTCCTTATTAAAAAGTCTATAATTAGTAATTAGGTAAGGAAGGACCTTTAATCTATAGA